>JAGYYJ010002611.1:0-41820 GCA_019671005.1 Hibiscus mutabilis | reverse complement strand
AGAATCATGTTGTTGGCTCGTCTGAGACGAAGATCACGCAAGAGCAACGGGGACACGGGGAGACGGTTGATCCTACTACGGCAAGGCCGTGAGCCAAGTCTAAAGATCTAATCTCTAGGTTTGAGTCTCGTATAACCTACGTGGAGGAAAGCGTGGGGGCATATGTGCCCAAGTGGACGACCTTAACCAGCGGTTAGGAGGTTCGAGGCAGAGGGTGTCGAGATCCACACAACCATGATGATTAAACTAAAGGATACCATGTTGGCAAAGATGGGGGAATCAACGACTTACTCATGGGGGAGCTCTCGAAAATACGCGATTCTTTCTAACACGAGATTGACAACGCTCATGCATAGCTTAAGGCATTACAAGGCGACGTTGCCTTATGCAAACGCGCCATGGCAGCAGGGCCAAGCACCACAGTTGAGGCTAGAAAGGTTGATGTGCCAAAGCCAAAGACTTTTGCTGGATCATGCAATGCGAAAGAAGTAGATAACTTCTTATATGGCCTAGAACAATACCTTGTAGCTGTCGGCATTGTGGAGGAGGCTGCCAAGATTCAATCTGCTGCTCTATATCTCACCGACACCGCCATGCTTTGGTGGAGAAGAAGGCGCGGAGATATCGAGAAAGGTATGTGCACTATCTCTACTTTTGATGACTTTAAACGGAAGCTTAAACAATAATTCTATCCGAAGAATACCGAGGACGAGGCAAGATCTCGCTTGCGAAGACTAAAACAATCAGGGAGCATTCGCGACTATGTCAAAGACTTCACCAGCTTGGTGCTCGAGATCCTCGATCTCTTTGAGAAGGACTCGCTCTTTAATTTCATGGATGGACTCCAGCAATGGGCTAAAACAGAGCTAAGGCGTCGTGGGGTACAAAACCTTGCTGATGCCATAGCCGTAGCTGAGAGTCTCATCAATTACACTAGCTACAAAGTGTTCACCATAAAACCAAAAGATAAGAAGAGCGGTCAACCCAAAGGTGGGGTGATAAAAGCCAACGAAAGGAGGGCCACGAAGAAGACAACACGTCTAAGCACAAAGAATCATTCTCATGGAAGGGCAAGGATAAAGGCAAATCCAAGAATTCTCAAGGCTCGATAAGACCACCGTCCAATAAGTGTTTTATTTGCGACGATGATTATTGGGTTCGAGAGTGCCCACAACAGCAAGCCCTCAATTCGCTCCTAGCAAAGCATCGTGAAAGCAATGACGCCGATAGAGGAGAAGAAGGTGCACATATAGGCTCCATGCAACTACTCAACGTTATTCAATATGCCCCAAAGACTGAAGCTAAAGGGTTTTTATACGTGGACATCACCATTAATGGAAAAGCAACAAGGACCATGCTAGACACAGGTGCGTCTCATAACTTTGTCCCTCTCGATAAAACAAATAGGCCCAGCCTTAGAGCAATAGGGGGAGGGGATCTATTAAGGCAGTTAACTTTACCGCACATCCCATCCATGGCATCGCTCGAGGGGTCAAGACCAATGTCGGAGCATGGTCTGGCCACATGGATTTCTCAATAGTTCTGATGGACGACTTTGAACTTGTCCTGGGACTCGAGTTCCTCGATCGAGTCAAAGCAATCCTAGTATCGTTTGCCAATAGCATGTGCATCATGGATGGCGACCAAGCTTGTGTGGTACCAATAGCCAGGGCCACCAAGCAGGAGACTAAAGTGCTTTCGGCACTTCAGTTCAAAAATGGCATCAAGAGAAATGAGGAAAGCTACTTAGCTATCTTCAATGAACATGATGACGAGAAATTAAAGCCCTACGAAGATCTACCAAAGGAGGTTGCCCAAGTGCTAGAAGAATTCAAAGATGATGCACCTCCAGAGTTGCCAAAAAGGTTACCTGCAAGGAGAGAGGTGGACCACAAGATTGAGTTAGAACTAGGCCCAAAGCCACTAGCTATGAGTGCCTATCATATGGCATCACTTAAGTTGGAGGAGCTGAAGAAGCAACTCAAAGAACTACTCGATGCAAGGTTCATCCGACCCTCCAAAGCACCTTTTGGGGCTCAAGTCCTATTCTAGAAGAAGAAGTACGGCTCATTACGGATGTGCGTTGACTACCGAGAACTCAACAAGATCACCATCAAGAACAAGTATCCATTTCCTTTGATTTCGGATCTCTTCGATCAGCTCGGTCATGCACGCTACTTTTCAAAATTAGATCTTCGCTTAGGGTAGTACCAAGTGCGCATAGCGGAAGGTGATGAGCCGAAAACAACATGTGTCACGAGGTACGGTTTTTATTAATTCTTAGTCATGCCCTTTGGACTAACTAACGCACCAGCCATATTTTGCACTTTGATAAACAAGCTTTTCTATCCCTATCTCAATCGATTTGTGGTCGTCTACCTTGACGACATTGTGGTGTATAGTAACACCTTGAGGGAGCATGTTGAGCACCTAAGGGAAGTGCTCAAGGTTCTACGGAAAAACCAGATATACATCAAGAAGGAAAAGTGTTTCTTCGCCAAGCCAGAAGTAATGTTCTTAGGGCATGAGATCAGGGGTGAAAAAATCATGATGGAAAATGGCAAGGTGCATGCCATCCAAGAATGGGAGCCACCCACCAAAGTATAGGAGCTAAGATCTTTTCTACGGTTGGTGAATTATTATCGCCGCTTTATCAAAGGATATTCGGCGAGAGCTATACAGCTGATAGAGCTCTTAAAGAAGAACAAGCCGTGGGCATAGACCCCAAATTGTCAAGAGGCCTTCGAGAATTTGAAAAAGGTCATCAGCGAAGAGTCGGTGCTTAGCCTGCCTGACTACAACAAGCCCTATGAAGTACACACCGATGCTTCAGACTTCGCTATTGGAAGAGTTCTTACGCAAGATGGGCATCCGATTGCTTACAAAAGCCAGGAGCTTAACGATATCGAAAGACGCTACACCGTTTAAGAAAATGAGATGGCTGCCATCATTCATTGCCTTAGAGTGTGGCGACATTACCTCATTGGCTCTAAATTCTTAATCATGACATACAACGTGGCCACAAGTTACTTCCAGACCTAGAGAAAGCTAAGCCCAAAGTAGGCTCGATGATAAGATTTCTTAGCCGAATTTGATGCCATTCCATATAAGCCCGACAAGGCAAATGTGGTCGCCGATGCGCTAAGTCGAAAGGTGGAGCTCGCAAACATTAGCCGAGTCGCAACCCACTACTCGAATAGATCAAAGAAGGCTTGCAACAAGAGCCACTTGTCCTAAGTATTATTACCTTGGTAAATGAAGGAAAGGCACGACGGTTTTGGCTAATCAACGACCTACTCTACACCAAGGGCAACTGTCTTTATGTACCGAAGTGGGGCAACCTTCAAAAGGAGTTAATTAAGGAGTGTCATGACTCCTCGTGGGCGGGCCACCAGATATGCTATGAACCCTCGCACTTTTGAAGTCTACTTATTATTGGCCTCAAATGCAAGATGCAATGGAGGAATATGTGCGGACATGTCTTATGTGCCAACAAGACAATGTGGTCCAACATCAGCCAGTTGGGCTCCTAGACCCGTTGCCAATATCGGAGAAGCCTTGGTAAAGCGTCTCTATGGATCACTTGCTTACCAAAGTCCGATGGGTTCGGTAGCATTATAGTCGCGGTGAATCAATTTAGCAAATATGCTACCTTCATTGCCGCACCAACTGACTGCACCACAAAGGAGGCATCAAGGATCTTTCTCCGCAATGTGGTCAAGTTATGGGGCGTTCCAACTAGTATCATTAGTGGTCGCGATCCACGTTTCACTGGGAGGTTTTAGACCGAATTATTCAAGATGCTCGGGTTTGACCTAAACTTTTCGACAAGCTTCCACCCTCAAAGTGATGGGCAAACGGAGCGTGCCAATGCCCTCTTAGAGCTCTACTTGAGGCACTATTTGAGTGCCAACCAACGAGATTGGGCCAAGCTATTGGACGTGGCATAGTTTTCTTATGACTTGCAACAATGCGAGGTCACCAACCGAAGTCCCTTCGAGATCATCATGGGAGACAATCGACCACCCCACTCGCCCTTGCCACACGTTATGAAGGGAAGAGCCTAGCAGCCTTCAAGTTTATTGAGTTGTGGCATGAGCAAAATGATTTAGCTCGAGCGGCACTACACAAGACTGCCAAAAGAATGAAAAAATGGGCAGATAAGAAACGAAGGCACTTGGAGTTCAAGGAAGGCGATCTCGTCTTGTTAAAACTTTTTCCCCAATAATTCAAGACCTTGCGAAAGGTGCATAAGGGTCTAGTACGCAAGTACGAAGGACCACTTCCAGTTATCAAGCGAGTGGGTAGAGTATCTTACAAACTCCAACTTTCACCAAGACTTAAGATTCATCTAGTCTTTCATGTGAGTTTGTTGAAGCCATATCATGAAGATATGGATGATCCCTTACGGGGGTTTCCAAGAGAGCACCCACAGCCGTAGTCACTTCATTCGAAAAAGAAGTAGAGGAAGTGCTAGTGGATCGAGTAATTCGAAGAAGGGGCGTATCAAGTTATAAAGAATACTTCATCAAATAGAATGGCCTACCGAACACAGAAGCAAGGTGGGAGTCTGAGGAAGCATTTTGGCAATTCAAGGACCAACCCCAGCAGTTCAATGAAGGCGCAACGAAGGCGTCGCGAGCTTAGGTGAGGGAGAATGTCACAACCCGCCAGCATTCACCGAGGTTAACCCAACATCCTTGGGCATATTTGAGAGAATTATGCACCAAAGAAGCTTCTATAATGGCCTAGAATGGCCTACATTCATCTTAAAAGTATGCCATAACGTTCTAGAAGGATTTAGGAGGTTCTACCAAAGTCTAGACACATCCAGAAGGCCTTAGAAGATCCTTGAACACTTTGGAATGATCAGGACTACTCTGAAACTCTTTGGAACTCTCTAGAACCTTTTAGACACTTAAGAGTAATATATAGATCCTTATACAGTTATCTAGAATTATGTGAATTAAGGCTTGTTAGCATAGTTCGAGAGTGCTAACGTTGCAGGGATATCCTAAAGAAATTTAGTCTGTGACAGTTGGTATCAGAGCAACGCTCGGGACATAGCAAAAATTGCCAAGAATCAAGTTGTTGACTCGTCTGAGACAGAGATCACGCAAGAGCAACTGGGGCGCGAAGAGACGATCAATCCTACTACGGCAAGGCCGCGAGCTAAGTCTAAGGATCTAATCTCTAGCTTTGAGTCTCGTATAACCCATGTGGAGGAAAGCGTGGGGGGCATAGGTGCTTAAGTGGACGATCTTTACCAACGGGTAAGAGGCCTCAAGGAAGAGGATGTCGAGATCCACATGGCCATGAAGGCCCTGATGATCAAGCTAGAGGAGACCATGCGAGCAGAGATGGGGGAAATCCGTGACCTGCTCATGGGGGAGCTCTCGAAAATGTGCAATTTTTCCAACACGAGATTGAAAACACTCAAGCCCAGCTTGAGGCATTACAAGGCGACGTTGCCTTATGCAAACGCGCCATGGCAGTAGGGCCAAGCGCCATGGCAGCTAAAAAGGTTGATGTGCCAAAGCCAAAGACTTTTGCTGGATCACGCAACGCGAAAGAAGTAGATAACTTCTTATATGGCCTAGAACAATACCTTGTAGTTGTCGGCACTGTGGAGGAGGCCTCTAAGATTCATACTGCAGCTCAATATCTCACTGACACCGCTGTGCTTTGGTGGAGGAGAAGGCGCTGAGATATCGAGAAAGGTATGTGCACTATCTCTACTTTTGATGACTTTAAACGGGAGCTTAAACGACAATTCTATCCTGATAATGCCGAGGACGAGGCAAGAGCCTACCTGCAAAGACTAAAACAATCAGGGAGCATTCGCGACTATGTCAAAGACTTCACCAGCTTGGTGCTCGAGATCCCCGATCTCTCCGAGAAAGACTCACTCTTTAATTTTATGGATGGACTCCAACAATAGGCTAAAACTGAGCTAAGGCGTCATGGGGTACAAAACCTTGTTGATGCCATAGCCGTAGCCGAGAGTCTCAATGATTACACTAGCCACAAAGAGACCACCATAAAGCCAAAAGATAAGAAGAGCGGTCAAGCCAAAGGTGAGGGAGATAAAAGCCAACGCAAGGAGGGCCACCAAGAAGACAACACGTCTAAGCACAAAGAATCGTCCTCATAGAAGGGCAAGGATAAAGGTAAATCCAAGGAATCTCAAGGCTCGAGAAGACTACCGTCCAATAGGTGTTTCAATTGCGACGACGATCATTGGGATCGAGAGTGCCCACAACAGCAAGCCCTTAATTCGCTCATAGCAAAGCATCGAGAAGGTAGTGACGCTGATAGAAGAGAAGAAAGTGCACATATGGGATCCATGCAACTGCTCAACGTCATTCAATCCGCCCCAAAGATTGAAGCTAAAGGGTTGCTATATGTGGACGTCATCATTAATGCAAAAGCAACAAGGGTCATGCTAGACACACGTACGTTTCATAACTTTGTCTCCCTCGATGAAGCAAATAGGCTAGGTCTTAAAGCAATGGGGGGAGGATCTATCAAGGCAGTTAACTCTGCCGCACAGCTCATCCATGGCATCGCTCGAGGGGTCAAGACCAATGTCGAAGCATGGTATGGCCACATGAATTTCTCAATTGTTCTGATGGACGACTTTAAACTTGTCCTGGAACTCGAGTTCCTCAATCGAGTCAAAGCAATCCCGATACCGTTTTCCAATAGCATGTGCATCATGGATGGCGACCAGGCTTGTGCGGTACCAGCAGCCAGGGCCGCCAAGCAAGAGACTAAAGTGCTCTCGACACTTCAGTTCAAAAAGAGCATTAAGAGAAATGAGGAAAGCTTAAGCTTTGAGAAAGCTTTACAAGGCTTAAGAATTCTTGGATTCTTGGATGGTTTGCAAATGAAGGAGGTAGCCCTATTTATAGGCCTCCACCTTCCTAATGGATGATTCTAGATCATCCTAGTAACTATGAAATATTTACAAGTGTAGAGGATTCTAGATAACTCTACAAGGATCTATATATCACTAAGTGTCTAAAATATTCTAGAGAGTTCCAAAGACTTCCAGAGTAGTTCCGATCATTCCAAAGTCTTTCAGGGTCTTCTAAGGCCTTCCGGATGTGTCTAGACTTTGGTAGAACCTCCTGGATCCTTCTAGAATGTTATGGCATTCTTTTAAGATGAATGTAGGCTACTTTAGGCCATTCTAGAAGCTTCCTTGGTGCATGCTTCCCTCAAAAACGCCCAAGAATGTTGGGTTAACCTCGGTGAATGTTGGCGGGTTGTGACATTATTCTCAGATAAAAACCATAAATGTTTACTTCTCGATATGCTTGAGTTCTGTTGCTCTTAATCCTTAACCTCTCTTGTTAAGATATTTGTTTAGTCTTTTAGACCTCTTACACCGTCTGCCTACATAATTTATGCATGCTGTATCCATGGGAAAAAAAGAGAAAGCCATGATGCTGTGAAAGTAAGCTGGTTACATTCACAGTTGTAACACCCTTTCTACACTTGTTCTATTATCTAGTTTACATTGGCGGTGTCTGATTTTTTCTTGAATGGCTTTCTTTCTTTTTTTTTTTGGCCAGCCACTTGTTTTCTGACTAACCTGTAATATGTCCAGGATATGGCTGCTCATTCGGCATGCGATTTTGGTGGGGGTAAAGCTGAAAAATTGGCTCTGGCCAAGTATCGGCAAACAATTTGGCAATGAAGGGTTCTCAATTTGCGGTTTACTGATAAAGAGTTAAGAAGTCAGGGGCGCTGCCCGTTGACTCCTGAAGAAATTGGACTGCTTCTTGGAGCTTTGGGTTTCGACAATAATACCCGTCTTTATCTTGCGTCCCACAAGGTCGGTTGCTTTATGAATTTTGGTTTTGCAATGTTATTTCTCTCCCCTAACCTTCTCTGTCTCAACTTCTTAAAATGTATTGTTTGCTACTTTGGGTTTTCGATGATATATATATTTATCAAATGGCAATGTATTCCAGGTATATGGCAACACTACGAGAGCTGTTTCCATTGATGGAAGACAAAAAGAGCCTTGCCTCTTCGAAGGAAAGGGTCCGTATAAAAGGAAAGACTTCTTTGTTAGATGCAGTTGATTATTATATTGGTATGCATAGTGACATCTTCATCTCAGCTTCTCCTGGGAATATGCATAATGCTTTGGTGAGTATTTCTGAATTCTGACTAACACAATATATGGTGGAACAGTGCATTTCTTTTCATGCAATGTACAGCTTGGTATCACATATCTGAACCTGGAATTACAGAACTTATTATATAGACCCCTCCCACCACAAAAGCTATAAGCTCAACCAATCAAATTGCTACATGCCGGTTCTTTTCCCCCATGGTCACGGTAGATAACACCAAAACAAATAGAAAGTGTATTCGGAATATATTTTCGAAAGCCGGCACTCACTCCGTTGTCCTTTTGGTTTTCTGACAGTTTTCTGCAACTGTAGTGCTTTTAGCCTTTTACAATATTTCCCTTGTGCTAGTTAATTGTATGCACATGAGGCTGCTAATAGATGACAGCTGCAATGATGCAAACAGGTGGGACATTGAAGTTTCGAGAACATGAAGACCATAAGGCCAAACATGGGATGGGGGGGGGGGGGTCCACTACTCCTTAACAAGAACATCAGTTGGTCAGAATTCCGTCAGGCAGTGGTGGAAGGGCATCAAAACAGACATGGGCAACTCAGGTTAAGGAAACCAAAACAGTCCATATATACATATCCTGCTCCTGATTGCATGTGCCATGCTTAATCACTATACCTTTACCATTGGTATCGATAAGCAGAATGAATCCGATACCCAGCATTTTTTATAGTTACAAGCTGTGGTTTCATTTGTACCCAAAAAAACAAATAAGCAATTCATCAGGCGTGTAGTGTATTGAGAGCATTGTGGTGGAATATGTTCATATAATTCATCGGCAGATCTAAAGAAAAAGGATAGTTTTACAGACAGCTTCATTGGCATATGTCAAGTTTATCTTGGCACCCATCATCTTATTAAAAGCATCCCGTTTTATTTCTTATTTTATTTTTCTCAACAAAAAGCTGTTTAGTGCTTAAAGAAGAGATTCCAAGTAGGTGGTTCTACTGATATATTACTTTGCCAATGGCAACTTTATGTTATGCAAAAATAAATAAATAAAAAATGCAAAATTTTATTAGTGAATTTTCGATTTAATATTTCATCTTAATTTGATGTAATTATTCTTATAAGATACAAGAGTGCCGTTTGCATGGCTTATTTTTAATAGGATTAGGAAGAAGAAACAACAAAATATTGCTCCTCTCCATCATCCCTTAACAAAATCCAAGAAATTCCCAGCTTTCCTTTCTTTCTACATTTTCATCAACTTTCTAAGCCTTCAATTTCTTTCCTTCTATAATTACTTTAACAGCGTCTTGTCTTGCATGCTTTGCATTTGCATACAAATTCATGAGGAAAAGATTGGATTTTAAAACATGTTGCGAAGAGCTGCCAGCAATGCTTATTCATGGTGGTGGGCTGGCCATATACGAACAAAGCAGTCTAAATGGATGGAACAAAGCCTTCAAGGTTATTTATTTCCCTTTCCCTTTCTTGCTGCAATGTTCAAACCCATATAATGATTTCTTTTAGTTTTATGCCTCATATCTTTGCTTTTCTTGTTTGATTGGGTATGTGTTTCCAGTCTTTTCTGATCATTTTGATAGGCAAATAGAGTTTCATTGTGAATCCACCATCTTCATTGCATAATCTATTTTATTAATCTTCTTTCACAATAAAATGAAGCAATCTCGGAACAATATCTAAGAAAATACAATTTGATTTGCAGATATGGAGGAAAAGGTAACGGCTGTGCTTAAAGTCATTGAAGAAGATGGAGATTCCTTTGCCAAGAGAGCAGAAATTGTAAGTTATCCAAGAAGTGTTAGAGCTTGAGGGGGAATGTAAGTTGACGAGAAGTGTTAGAACTTAATTTAATGTGTAATTAGAGTTTATTTCTAAGTCAGTAGTTTAGATTTATTAGAAGTCTTATTTAAATTATGGATAAATATTATTTAAATTATAGATAAAAGTATGATTTTAGTTATATTAAAACTCTGTAATTGCCTATTTAAAGGCTCACCTTATACACATTTGATTAAGAAGAATAAGAGAAAATACCGAGAAACACATTGTTCTCTGTTGAAAATATTATTTTTGTTCTATTGTTAAACTGTAGCTTTTCATATTTTATTGTTCATTGTTCACCGGCGTTCATCTTCTCCGGCCACCATGGCCCCTTTCTCACATGGTATCAGAGCCAACAACGGTCTTGATCACGTCACCACTGCTGCCATCTCTAGTCTGAAACAGATCGACGACGATTTGATTTTTCAGATGTACATCATTTTTTTTCGCTGCTATCATTAGGCCACACTCGTTCCTCGGCTTCTCTCTCGTTGGAATCTTACATCTCTGGTGAAATTTCTACTCATTTAATTTTGCTATTTTGTTCTCTATTTAATGGTTCTATCTTAGCCAATCAAAAAAGATATATGAAAAGGTTATAGTTTAGCCTTAAAAACTATTTGGTTCTATCTTAGACAATCAAAAAGATAGATGAAAAGGTTATAGTTTAGCCTTAAAAACTATTTGGTTCTATCTTAGCCATCCATTGTAAAAGATAGGGAAAGGTTATAGTTTAGCCTTAAAAACTATCTGGTTCTATCTCAGCCATCAATTATAAAAGATAGGAGAAGAGGTTCTAGTTTAGCCTTAAAAACTAGATAATATTTTTTAAAGGATTCTACATCAAAGATCCAAGCTGGAATTCTAGTTTGTGCAACTACCAGCTTGAGGGGAGTGTAGATTCCTGTGATCATTGTTGAATGGAAGCAGCTACTTAGTCCGTGAATGACAGAAAAGTCGGAAGACATCTCGGAAGATTCAAAAACCTCAAAAGATCATCACCGAGAGGAGGAAAGCTGGAAGACATCTAAGGATGATGCAAAAACCAATAACAACAGTAAAGTTGGTAGACATCTCAAGAATGATGCAGAAACCAGTAACACCGTTTGCAAATTTTCAACAATGGTCGTTCAAAGAACAACATGATTATGACCTAGTTGTTCAAAGCAATGGCTCCCAAAAAAAGGGGAGATTCTTTCTCTAAGAAACAACAGAAGAAATATGAGTAGGGCGTCACATCCAAGATCCAAGCTGGTGCTCTACTACGTTTGCTCACCAGCTTGAGGGGGAGTGTAAGTTATCCAAGAAGTGTTAGAGCTTGAGGGGGAATGTAAGTTGACGAGAAGTGTTAGAACTTAATTTAATGTGTAATTAGAGTTTATTTCTAAGTCAGTAGTTTAGATTTATTAGAAGTCTTATTTAAATTATGGATAAATATTATTTAAATTATAGATAAAAGTATGATTTTAGTTATATTAAAACTCTGTAATTGCCTATTTAAAGGCTCACCTTATACACATTTGATTAAGAAGAATAAGAGAAAATACAGAGAAACACATTGTTCTCTGTTGAAAATATTATTTTTGTTCTATTGTTAAACTGTAGCTTTTCATATTTTATTGTTCATTGTTCACCGGCGTTCATCTTCTCCGGCCACCATGGCCCCTTTCTCACAGAAATGTATTACAAAAAGAGGCCAGAACTGATTGAATTTGTGGAAGAATTCTACAGACCTTACCGCGCCTTAGCTGAACGTTACGATCACATATCCACCGAGCTACAAAACGCAAACAACACTATTGCTTCTGTTTGTCCGGAGCAAGCTCAGTTCGCAATGAACGATGAAGAGGAAGATGATTCACCCACATTCGCAAAGAGGTTTCCACCAAACTCTAAAGGCAATGTCCCCGAGGTTCCAGACCATCTTGTCAAGGGATTAATAACATCAGCTACAAATAAAAGGGAACCTAAGAGATCAACGAAAGCAGCTACAAATAAAAGGGAACCTAAGAGATCAACGAAAGCAGCTACCAATGCAGTTCCTAAATCTGGTTTGACCAAGGCTGAGGGACTCGAGGAGTTCATAAGCTTCAGAAACGAATCTTGGCATTGCAGACTGAAAAGGAGTTTGTCAAGGGCTCTTATGAGAGTGGGCTAGCAAAGTACCAGGAAATAGATGATGAGATAAAAGAATTGCAAGAGAAAGTTTATAGTTTGCAAGATGAATTTGGTGAAAGTAGGGTCATTGAAGATGATGAAGCTCGAACCATGATGGTAGTAACAGCTTTACAATCATGCAAACAGACATTGACTCAGATGCGGGAGAAGCAGGAGAGATCAGTCCTGGAAGCAGAAGCGGAGCTGAAAAAGATCAAGGTTGTGAGGTAGAAACTGGATTCTCTCAAGAACAGTTTCTCTTAAACGAATCCAATCAGTACAACCATCGATGGAGATAAATCGGGAATAGTAGCAGAAAAGTCCGAAATATTAGAACATGAAGCGAGGATACTACTACCCAAAAAAAAAAGGACATGGAGTCCTTGAGGCAAAAGATAAAGGAGCAATTTGAGGTTGGCCTTTCGAATCTCTGATCATAATGAAAATGGTGGAGAAGGATGATGAACTCGTGAATAAGGTAATCAGCTTAGAAAATGCGATTTCATCTCGCATGCTCTCATCCGTAGACTAAGAGCGGAGACCAATGAGCTTCAATCTCAGATTCATACCTTGGAAGAGGATAGGGCCACATTGGTTGATGGAAAAAATGATTTGAAGCACAAGCTAATGGAGATGGAGGAGAAGTTTCATGGGATTCAGATTTGAATCGTAATTTTCAAGACCACAACAACAATCTCCAAACTCGTTTCTATCAAGCACATTGTAATCTTGATTGCTTTTCAGAGAATGTGCATAGTATGAAGCCGATGAGGAGGAATTTGAAAGAGAGAACTCTTCAATGGAAGCCAAATCATCAAAGGATGAAGAGATCAAGATGATGACAAAATGCCAAGGAGGTGAAAGCAGGCCGAGTTCGTGGTAGCTAATGCATCGAAAGAGATAATTCTCCACCAAGTCAAATCCACAAAAGAGTCTCAAGAACAAGAGAGGAGGAATTTCGATGCAAGCGATGGCTTAAAAAATCTGCAATCTGCAAAAGAAGCAATGGTTCCGGTCTCGATTCATTATCAAAGGAAGAGGACTCGTGGTTAAACTGGCTTTGCCAAAAGCATCGAAGAGGAAAGAAAAAACTTGTTCATTTTGGCGGTTGTACAAAGGGTGGGGATGTCGAAGCGAAGCAAGGGAGGAACTGAAATCGAAAAAGGGATAGTTCTCCACCAAGTCAAATCCACAAAAGAATGCGAAGAACAAGAGGAGGAATCAGATGCAAGTGATGCCTGCAAAAATCTGCGATCTGCAAAAAGAAGCAATGGTCGTGGTTGAGGATTCATTATCAAAGGAAGAGGACTCATGTTAATCTGCTTTGCCAAAAGAATCGAAGAGAAAAGAGAAAAACTTGTTCATTATGGCGGTTCTACAAAGGGTGGGGATGCCAAGCGAAACAAAGGAGGAACTAAAATCGAGAAAGGATAATTCTCCAAATGTAATCAAATCGACAAAAGAGTGTGAAGAACAAGAGAGGAGGAATATGCATGCAAGTGATGCCTGCAAAAATCTGCAGTATGCAAAACAAGCAATGGTCGTGATTTGGATTCATTATCAAAGGAAGAGGACTCGTGGTTAAACCGGTTTTGCCAAAAGAATCGAAGAGAGGAAGGAGACAAAATTGATCATTCGATGGTTGTACAAATGGTGGGGATGGAGAATCGTGAGCAAGGAGGAGAGCTGAAATTAGAAAAGGACACGAAGAACATGATTCGGTTAAAACTTCTACAAATGAAGGTGTTCACCAGAAACATGTAAGCCTTCGAGAGAAATGTGAAGACTTGATAGCAGAGGACAAAGTTGATAAGCAAGCTCCTTCATCGACAAAGGCTACTCTTTCCCAAGTCGAGTCAAAAGAACAGAAATAGGGCAAGAGGAAGAGCCAGATCGAAGCGATTGTTCTCGAAAGGAATGGGAGACAGAGAGAAGAGTCGTGGGCAGAATATACTGCAACACTTCGGAATACAAGGACAGAAAAAAGAGGCTTGCGGAAGTAGAGGCAAATAACCAGAATGTCCTGTTTGAGATTATGTTGCAGCTAAAGGAACTAAAGAGCGCTAATGCCATGAAAGATGAAGATATCCGATCCGTACATCAGAAATTAAGCCTTTTACATACAAGTGTTGGTGAAAACAACAGTACGGATTCTGAGAAACCAATAGTGACTCCACTACCAGTTGAAGATGTTGGACAGACGCTAGTTTACCCGTCTCCAACAACTTCAGCAATTGAAGAAAAGTTCAGGATGAACATTGATGGACTGCTAGAAGAGAACTTGGAATTCTGGTTTAGATTCAAAGATCGCATTTCATGAGATACAGAAATTTGAAACTGGTGTGAAAGATTTAGTGGATGAGGCATCAAAACTTGCAGAAAGACAAAAGCAAGAGGAGAGTGATAAGTGTTCAAAAGTACTATTTTTCTTACCCTTTTTACTCATATTATTGTTAAACTTAGGCTCATATTAGTTGCATAGTTAGCCATCCATGCATTAATCCATGTTTCCTTCCATCGTTGAGCTTGATTACATAACTTGGTAGTTTTTGTGGAAAAGATGCTGCTTTGGTGTGCTTTGTGTGTGTATGTATAGGATCACTTGCCAAAGCAATGCCGAGCTAGTTGCCAGGGCAATGCATGAAGGATATACCGAGCTAGTTGCCAGGGCAATGCATGAAGGAGACGCCGAGCCAGATGCCATGGCAATTGTCGACAAAGAGAAAATGCAATAGGGATGTCGAAATTAATGACTTTACAAGCCCAAGATGACATGGAGCAAGGCCCAAGCCCAAAGGAATTTGATTGCCATGCAGAGATTAAAGAAGAATTAAATTCCAAGAAGATAGGAGAAGTTCTAATAGGAATAAAATTATAATAAAGAATTATATTCTTTAAAGATAATTTAATTCCAACTCAAACTCCTCCTCAAAGAAGGACTTTGGCCTAGCCCTATAAATAGCAAGGAGATTTCGACTACTTGGGGAGAGAGCAAGAGGGCAAAATTCGACAAGTCCAAGAGAGGAAGCAAGGGGAATTTTCGGCAAGCTTCTAGAGCAAGAGATTTTCGACAAGCTTCATATTTTCTTCCTTGTTCGATTGGGTTCATGCTAGGGATTGTTTATCTTGTGTTTCTTTGGAACCTAGCCATGAACTAAATTTACTTGGCTATGGTTATTGTGTTTTGTGGTTGTGAGAAACTATTGGTTTTTGTTTAGGTAATAAGAGTTTGCACTTTTCTATTTCAAGGTTTATTCATTCTTGGTTCTTATTATTGTTTTGCAGTGAATTGGGAGAGGATCTCGTGATTTCATCCATTTATCTAATATCGGAGAGTTAGATTCAAGAAACGAATGAATATGATCTTTATTCAATCCAATGATGGTGAAGATTAATCCGCTTAGGAATAAGTTAAGGATTTCAACGGCTAAGAGGAGCGCAAGATTGGTTGTTGTTCACCCTTGATTCACGCAGGATGTATTATCAAGGCATGCACAAGTAGCTAGAGTTTCGACTTAGGGATAAGAAGAAACCATTGAAGAACGCTCCGCTGAACCTTGAAGTTGCTGCCCGGACGCCCAGTAGTTGCCCAACTAGTCGCCCGAGGCAACCATCAATTAGTTGCCAAGGCAACCCGTTGTAAAATTGCCACGGCAAATCGAGTTGCCCGTGCACTCTTTTACCAAGACGATCCAATCGGCTATCACACCTCAACTCACGATAACCTGGCCTATCTCTCTCAATTGAATTCATCTTTTCTTTTACTTATTTGCTTTCTAGATTAGTTAAATTTTTATAATCTTTTATTTGTGTTTTTATTTTTACAGTGCAAGAGACTAGATTCTTGAAGTAGCACCAATCCCTGTGGAGACAATATCTTTTATACTATAACTTGCGACGTGTATACTTGCACATTTGCGTAGCACTTATTATGCGCAACAAGTTTTTGGCACCGTTGCCGGGGATTGGCAATAGCGACTTTGTTTTTATTTTCTTGCACTTTCTTTTTATTTTTCTTGTTTAAAATTCAAAGGGCTAACAAACTTTGGTTTTACATTGGTATATGACCAGGGCGATACCAACTTCACTAGAATATCCCTTTGATCCAGAAATTGAACGAACCTTACAAACACTTAGACGAAGGATAAGAGAAGCAATGGCAAATCAAGACGGCAATATGAATCAAGATGTTCGAGCAGGAGGAGGAGTGATTCTTGCACGAAACAGAACTATTCGAGACTATCTTGAAGAAGATCTTGATGGACTTAACCCAGGAGTTGTCGCACCCGAAATTGAAGCCGACCACTTTGAGTTGAAACCGTAATGTTTAATATGATCAACACAATTGGTCAATTTGGCGGCTCAAAGAATCAAGATGCACGACAACATCTCAAATCTTTCCTCGAGATTTGCAACTCGTTCAAGATACACGGAGTCACCCCGATGTCCTACGATTAAGATTATTCCCCTATTCACTAAGGGATAGGGCGAAAGCATGGTTGAATAGCATTCCTGCCGGATCCATAGCATCTTAGACTGATCTTTGTCGTGATTTCCTTGCTAGATTTAATACTACAAATTTGACTGATAAGCTTCGTAACGACATTACTTCTTTTCGGCAGAAGATGATGAATCCATGTACGAGGCTTGGGAGCGATATAGAGAACTTCTACACAAATGCCCCCTACACGGATTCCCGTGTGGACTCAAGTAACAATGTTTTACAACGCCGTGAATACACCTACAAGGATGATGCTAGATGCCTCGGCAAACGGCATACTCCTAGATAAGTCGCCGGAGGAAGCAATGCAAATTTTAAACAGGCTGGCCAAGAATGACTATCAATTCCCATCTACTAGAAGAGGAGGAGTTAGACGCCAAGGCACAATACATGAACTAGGATCATCGATTCAATTTTGGCACAATTGGCGCTTTAACCAAGATGGTCCGAACATGCAAAAACCAAACAACACACATGAAGTCAAGGTAATGGATTCTTTTTGTGAGTTATGTGGCGATAACCATAATTCTTACGAATGTATACGAGAATCCGAATCCGGCTTCTATGTGGAGAATTACAATCGGAGCAACAACATGATGTCAAATACATACAATCCAAATTGGAAGAAGCACCGAATTTTTCATGGAGTAATCCCAACAATGCTCTAAACCTGAACAATCGAGAATGCACAAGCATCGGGATTCCAAAGAGAATATGCCACGACAATGATGCCGCAAAGAACAACCGACAACATCTAGTTCTTTGGAAAATTCTCTAAATGCTTTTATGATGAAAACTGAATCTTATATGGCTGAGAAAGTAATTTCATAAAAAGAACTGATGCTTTTATTAACAGGACCGAGATGAGATTGCAAAACCAAGAGGCGGCAATCAAATCATTGGAAAATCAAGTCGGACAGTTTGCTCAAAATCTGAATACTAGACCACAAGGAGGTTTACCTAGCGATACTGAAGTCGCGAGAGGAACTGACCATGAGCAATGTAAGGCGATCACCACCAGAAGTGGCCAACAACTTAGAGAGGTTCAAACCCGCTTGTCAAACAAAACTCCACAAAAAGATCAAGACGAACCTAGCGGCAAAGCCTCAGATGCTGAACCAGGAATTGCCGCGGCAACCGGTAATAAGCATGCCTCGACAACCGACGACGCCTCGGCAACTTGCGATAAGCATGCCTCGGCAACCCCAGTTGATAACGCATCGGCAACTCCAGATGTCCCGGCAATGCCGTCAATCAGATTTCAAACCAATAAAAGGATCGAAGATATCCGACTTCTACCACCATTCCCACAAAGGTTGAAGCGACAAAAGCAAGAATATCAATTCAAGAAGTTTCTTGATATCCTAAAGCAAGTCCACATCAACTTGCCATTGGTGGAAGCAATTGAACAAATGCCAAACTATGTCAAGTTTCTTAAAGACATTGTGTCCAAAAGAACAAGGCTAGGAGAGTTTGAAACAGTTGCCGCGACGGAGGGATGCATGGCAATGTTGCACAATCGTATGCCACCCAAGTTGAAGGATCCCGGAAGTTTCACAATACCCTGTTCCATTGGAAATCACTATGTCGGGAAAGCATTATGCGACCTTGGGGCTAGCATAAACTTGATGCCTAAATCGGTTTTCAAGAAACTAGGAATCGGGAAGGCAAGACCTACAACAGTCATGCTGCAGCTAGCCGACAGATCCTATGTGCATCCAGAGGGAAAAATCGAGGACATACTGGTAAAAGTTGATAAATTTATTTTTCCCGCTGACTTTATTGTTTTGGATTGTGAAGCAGATGAGCATGCACCTATCATTCTCGGGAGACCATTCCTAGCGACAGGGAGAACCTTGATCGACGTTGAAAAGAGAGAACTCACAATGAGGGTGAATGACCAGCAAGTCAAACTAAATGTGTTCCAAACACTAAGGCATGCCGATGATCCAGAAGAATGCCAACTACTTCGTGCCACGACAGAGTTTAACTTCGATGAGGAATTTAGTTGCCTCGGCAACTACATTGCTGATCAAGAGGAACATGAGGAGTATGAAGAACCGGTCAATGAGGAACAACCAGAAGAGGCAAATTGGCTAGACAATCGACCAGGTACATACTTTGAACCACTGGATTACTCAGGTAAGGAAGGTAAGCTCGAAAAACCCTCTATTGAACAACCACCAATTCTTGAGTTGAAACAATTGCCAGAGCAACTAAAATATGTATACTTGGGGACCGATAATACATTGCCTGTAATTATTTCTTCTAAGTTCCAGCTTGAGCAGAAAAAGAAGCTGATCAAGATGTTGAAGCTACATAAAAAGGCAATAGGGTGGACAATTGCTGACCTGAAGGGAATTAGCCCGGCGGTGTGCATGCACAAGATCTTGTTGGAAGATGATCACAAACCTTCAATTGAGGCCCAGAGGAGACTGAATCATGCCATGAAAGGGGTTGTTATGAAAGAAATCATCAAGTGGCTTGACGCCGGCATTATATACCCTATCTCCGATAGTACGTGGGTAAGCCTGGTACAATGTGTACCGAAAAAGGGAGGTATAACAGTGGTAAGCAATGAAAATAATGAACTTATCCCAACCAGGACTGTGACCGGTTGGAGGGTTTGTATGGACTATCGAAAGCTAAACAAAGCCACTAGGAAAGATCACTTCCCATTACCCTTTATTGATCAAATGCTTGACCGTCTTGCAGGTAAACCCTTTTATTGTTTTCTTGATGGTTATTCAGGTTACAATCAGATTGCCATAGCACCAGAAGGTCAAGAAAAGACAACCTTCACATGCCCATACGGTACTTATGCCTTCCGAAGGATGCCGTTCGGATTGTGTAACGCCCCGGCAACCTTCCAAAGATGCATGATGGCACTCTTTTCAGACATGGTTGAAGACTTCTTTGAGATCTTCATGGATGATTTTTCGATTTTTGGTAATGACTTCGACGGCTGCCTCGGCAATTTAGAGAAGGTGTTGGCAAGATGCGAAGAAACGGATTTAGTCCTCAATTGGGAGAAATGCCACTTTATGGTAGATGAATGAATAGTGCTCGGCCACAAGATTTCATCCAAGGGAATTGAAGTAGACAAAGCCAAGGTGGACGTGATCGAGAGATTACCCCCACCAAATTCGGTTAAAGGAATTCGAAGTTTTCTCGGACATCAGGTTTTTACAGGAGGTTCATTCATAATTTTTCTAAAATCACTAAACCTTTGTTTAATCTGCTTGAACAGGATAAAGTCTTCGATTTTGATGATTCTTGCACTCAAGCATTCGAAACCCTAAAGAAAAAGCTTGCCTCGGCACCCATTGTCGTTCCACCGGATTGGACGCTACCTTTTGAGCTCATGTGTGATGCAAGTGATTTCGCGGTAGGAGCAGTCCTAGGCCAACGCACAGGTAAGACCTTCCATGTGATATACTACGCTAGTAAAACTCTTAATAACGCTCAAGTGAATTACACAACAACGGAGAAAGAGTTACTAGCTGTAGTTTTCGCATTTGACAAGTTTCGATCCTATTTAATTGGTACAAAGGTAATTGTTCATACGGACCATTCGGCAATCAAATACTTATTTGCTAAAAAGGATGCCAAACCTCGTTTGATTCGTTGGATATACTTTTACAAGAATTTGATATTGAAATTAAGGACAGGAAAGGAACAGAAAATCAAGTGGCCGATCACTTATCACGTTTGGAACGCAATAGGGAGGAGGACGCGGATCTAGAGATATGCGATGCATTCCCGGATGAACAAATTCTAGTTGCCTCGGCAACCCTCAACGCCTCGACAACCCTCAACGCCTTGGCAACCCTCAACGCCGCAACAGCCTTTGACGCGCACGCCTCGGCAATTTTGGGAGCAGTCGCCACGGCAGCACATGCCTCGGCAATACCCTGGTAAGCGGATTTAGTTAACTTCCTTGTTTGTGGTATTTTTCTTTATGACATTACTCACCAAGGGAAGAAGCGGTTCCGCCATGATGCTAAACATTACTTTTGGGACGAGCCTATTTTGTTTAAACAATGTGCAGATCAGGTTATACGCCGATGTGTCCCTGAAGAAGAGCAACAGAATGTACTCCGGCAATGCCATTCTTCACCCTATGGAGGACATTTTGGAGGAACTCGTATCATGACCAAAGTCTTGCAATCCGGTTTGTATTGGCCAACATTGTACAAAGATGCCCAAGACTTTTACAAGCAATGTGATCGTTGCCAAAGGGCGGGCAATATCTCGAGACGACATGAGATGCCACTCGAAACATCATCGAGGTGGAACTGCTCGATGTATGGGGATCGATTTTATGGGACCTTTCCCATCTTCATTCGCAACCTCTACATCTTACTCGCCGTCGACTATGTGTCTAAATGGGTAGAGGCAAAGCCGCAGTTCCCAACGACGATTCCAAGACCGTGCAACGATTCTGCGAAAAAACATATTTACACGGGTTTGGGATGCCGAGAGCAATTATCGCGACGGGGCAAGCATTTTGAAAACAGACTAATTGCCAAGATGTTGCAACGCTCGGCATATCACACAAGATCGCCACGGCATATCACCCACAAACCAACGGGCAAGCGAAATTTCCAACCGGGAGTTGAAGGGAATACTCGAGAAAGTTGTAAATCCTCAAGGAAGGATTGGTCATTAAGACTAGATGACGACTTTGGGCATATCGCACCGCATTCAAAACACCCTTAGGTATGTCCCCTTCCGACTTGTCTATGGTAAAACATGTCATCTACCGGTGGAAATCGAGCACAAGGCGTACTGGGCAATCAAGACCGTGAATATGGATTGGGAAAGTGCCGAACAAAAGCGCTTGATGGATCTCAATGAGATAGAAGAATTTCGTGCACTAGCCTATAACAATGCACGAATCTACAAGGAGAAAACAAAGCGATGGCATGACAAGAAACTATTGCCACGGCAGTTCACGCCAGGGCAACTAGTTCTATTCAATTCTCGGCTAAAACTTTTCCCGGGAAAGCTGAAATCAAGATGGTCAGGACCATTTGAAGTCGTCAAACCATTCTCTCATGGTGCCGTGATAATCAAGTCCATCTCTGACAACCATAAATTCAAAGTTAATGGACAAAGATTGAAGCACTACAATGGTGCCCATGTGGAACGTAACAAGGAAGTGGTCAATTTAGGAGATGCATGAGCATGCTCTCCCTTTTTATATTTATATTTATATTTTTTATTTTTATTTTTATTTTTTTTGACTATTTAAGTATTTTATTTTTTCTGATTTTTTTTATTTTAGTTATTTTATTTTTTCGATTATTAGTAGTTTTAGGATAGATTTTTTTTAGTTTAAGAATCCTATTACACATCTTTATTTATTTTCTTTATTAGTTTATCTTTAATTTTAATCCTTATTTGATTTGTTTTTGAATTGTAGGAAAGGAAGTTCAAGATAAAGAAGGAATTCTAAACCAAGTAGGAAAACATCTTCAACAAGGAAACTAATGGGCTGAATCTAAGGCTTATATAAAGCCTCCAATTCATCCTAACCAAAACCCCTTTGTCGAAAATTCCTACCAAACCATAAACCATTTTTTTCGATTTCCCTCAATCCCAACCACCTATCTTTTCTATAAAACCCATCACCCTTAACCTATTCCTACTTTCTATCTTGCAACTTTTTAGTTTATTTTCTTTTCTTTTCTTTTCTTTGTTTTTACTCACAACCAAGATCATACATGGCATCCAAGATTAAACTTTTAGTTCATCCAAGTTCCTCCAAAGAACCAAGATACAAGAAGTTTGCTACATCGGCGGTTCAAGAAAGATTTCAATCCAAGTTTGAAAGCCGGAAGATTCATGAAGAACAAGGCTTTGAATACTCCAACTCTCATCAAGATCTCGGCCTTGAACCATTCATCTTCAAGAGGATTGCACATCAAAAGTGGCAAATCTTTTGCCATCAACCAGAAACCGGGTAACATCTCATGGGTAAGAGAATTCTATGCTCACTCACCTAACCCGGATAATCCTTATGTTTTTGTTCGTGACAAGGCCATACTTATAAGTCCCGAAAGCATCAACACCTTTTACGGACTCTACATTTAGAAGGACGAGCATCAAGCCTTCATTGACCAAATCAACCCCAAGCAACTCGACAAGGTGCTTCAAGAACTCACTCAACCGAGAACTCATTGGAACGACGGTAAATACAAGGGCACGGTAAATCGCCTTCGGCTTAAACCCGAGGCAAAACTATGGAATAAGTTTGTTAAAACCTCTTTAATGCCCTCCACACACAATACTACCGTTGATATACCACGTCTTTTGCTCATACATTCTATTTTGCATAATCGCATCATTAACTTTGGAAAAATTATTTGTGATGAGATTTTTGTATGCAGCTTAAAAGATAAGGGTTATCTTTTCTTCCCTTGCTTAATTTCTAATCTTTGCAAGGAGATGCATGTCCAGAGTGAGTCCACCGATGAAAAGGCCCTACCCAAGTCTGGTTGGAATCAAGCACTAATCCGGAAGCTAATGGGAGAGGCACCGGGAGATTCTTCAAGGCCTCCAATTTCCACGGCAACCCCTGACGCCACGACAATCCCTAATGCCCAAGCACCTAACGCCAGGGCAACTCGGCCATCAATCCCGGGACACTTTGAAGCACTTTTGAACCCATTGGCAAGCCGTCTAAGTCAAATTGAAGATCGACAACTAATGTTCATGCGGTACATGAAGGAGCACAACAATGCCATCACCCAAGTCATCCTAGAAAAGTACCCGGACAATCGCGTGCCGTTCCCAATCTTTCCCGCCGATATCCTTGCCCCAGCAACCAATGAAGCAGTCGCCACGGCAACCAAGGAAGCTGACGCCACAGCAACGAAAGCTAAAGACATCCCGGCAACGAAAGCTAAAGACATCCCGGCAACCACTGCAAAAGCCAAAGGTAAAGCACCTATGCCCGAATCAACTCCTACGGAATCATTTTCTGATTTTTCAGATTCGGACGAGTCCTCCATTGAACCAATAAAGACCGCACCAATTGAATCCTCCAAGCGAAAAGCCATTGACATTGATGAAGAGGACGATGAGGACAACCCCGTACGAGGATCGATTCCACCACCGGCAACAAGAAAACAAGCATCGCGTTCAAGCAAGATAATCAAGACACCGACTAGAAGGAAACTAATCATCTACGATGACGAACTCTCGGAGTAAGTCCTCGTATGCATTTTTATTTTTATTTTTCTCATGCATTGAGGACAATGCTTCACTCGAGTTTGGGGGGGATTGTTATTAGTAGTTACCATGTTTAATTACATTCATCTTAAATATTACATTTAGGATACATAAATTGCTTGCCATGCCTTTAATTGGAACAAGAATTGCTTAGATTTGATGAATATTCGGTGATGACTTTGCCAATGCACTTAATTGATAGAATTTTTATTCTAGGATAACCATGGAAAAACTTAGAATTTTACTATGATGCTAAATTTGATAAAACACTGTTGTGGTTTGATTGATTTAAGGAGTTCTAGTAAACTTAGGTTGATAATTAACAAATTGGGGGATTAGAATAAAAATTGGATGAATGCTAGAGGTGCCCGAAATTGGCTCTAGCATGTGCTAAAAATTGATCACTAGAGGTGCCCGAAACTAGCTCTAGGAGGTGTTAAAAAAAATTTAACTAGAGGTGCCCGAAACTAGCTCTAGGAGGTGTTAAAAAAAATTTAACTAGAGGTGCCCGAAACCGGCTCTAGTCGATTAAATTAACTTAAGAAAACTAAAAACAAAACACTAGAGGTGCCCGAAATTGGCTCTAGTTAAAACATGTTAAAAAGAACCCAATGAAGTAATTTGAAAACCTATTGTTTGCATAGAATCCGAAAAAAATCAACTTGCACACAACTCCGCACACACACTCACAAGCATTATAGTTTGATTCCGAGTAATTCCTCGTTTTAAAAAAAATAAAAAGCCAATCATACTTTGTGCCCCGTTCGGAGAATTGAAATCAAGTTCAAAGCTGAGTTTGTGAAAAATTGAAGTCTTGGCGGGTAATTATGAGTTTGCATTGCTTGAGGACAAGCAATAGTTCGAGTTTGGGGGTGTGATAAGTGTTCAAAAGTACTATTTTTCTTACCCTTTTTACTCATATTATTGTTAAACTTAGGCTCATATTAGTTGCATAGTTAGCCATCCATGCATTAATCCATGTTTCCTTCCATCGTTGAGCTTGATTACATAACTTGGTAGTTTTTGTGGAAAAGATGCTGCTTTGGTGTGCTTTGTGTGTGTATGTGCGGGATCACTTGCCAAAGCAATGCCGAGCTAGTTGCCAGGGCAATGCATGAAGGATATGCCGAGCTAGTTGCCAGGGCAATGATGAAGGAGACGCCGAGCCAGATGCCATGGCAATTGTCGACAAAGAGAAAATGCAATAGGGATGTCGAAATTAATGACTTTACAAGCCCAAGATGACATGGAGCAAGGCCCAAGCCCAAAGGAATTTGATTGCCATGCAGAGATTAAAGAAGAATTAAATTCCAAGAAGATAGGAGAAGTTCTAATAGGAATAAAATTATAATAAAGAATTATATTCTTTAAAGATAATTTAATTCCAACTCAAACTCCTCCTCAAAGAAGGACTTTGGCCTAGCCCTATAAATAGCAAGGATATTTCGACTACTTGGGGAGAGAGCAAGAGGGCAAAATTCGACAAGTCCAAGAGAGGAAGCAAGGGGAATTTTCGGCAAGCTTATAGAGCAAGGGATTTTCGACAAGCTTCATATTTTCTTCCTTGTTCGATTGGGTTCATGCTAGGGATTGTTTATCTTGTGTTTCTTTGGAACCTAGCCAAGAACTAAATTTACTTGGCTATGGTTATTGTGTTTTGTGGTTGTGAGAAACTATTGGTTTTTGTTTAGGTAATAAGAGTTTGCACTTTTCTATTTCAAGGTTTATTCATTCTTGGTTCTTATTATTGTTTGCGAGTGAATTGGGAGAGGATCTCGTGATTTCATCCATTTATCTAATAACGGGAGAGTTAGATTCAAGAAACAAATGAATATGATCTTTATTCAATCCAATGATGGTGAAGATTAATCCGGCTTAGGAATAAGTTAAGGATTTCAACGGCTAAGAGGAGCGCAAGATTGGTTGTTGTTCACCCTTGATTCACGCAGGGATGTATTATCAAGGCATGCACAAGTAGCTAGAGTTTCGACTTAGGGATAAGAAGAAACCATTGAAGAACGCTCCGCCGAACCTTGAAGTTGCTGCCCGGGCGCCCAAGTAGTTGCCCAACTAGTCGCCCGAGCAACCATCAATTAGTTGCCAAGGCAACCCGTTAGTAAATTGCCACGGCAACCGAAGTTGCCCGTGCACTCTTTACCAAGACGATCCAATCGGCTATCACACCTCAACTCACGATAACCTGGCCTATCTCTCTCAATTGAATTCATCTTTTCTTTTACTTATTTGCTTTCTAGATTAGTTAAACTTCTATAATCTTTTATTTGTGTTTTTATTTTTACAGTGCAAGAGACTAGATTCTTGAAGTAGCACCAATCCCTGTGGAGACGATATCTTTTATACTATAACTTGCGACGTGTATACTTGAACATTTGCGTAGCACTTATTACGCGCAACAGAGAGTACCGCTAAAAATTCTACACTAAAATCAGATGTGCGACCATTATACAAACATCTGACAGAAATAAAGAACGAATTGACTCTCTGGGTGGAGAACAGTGTATTACTGAAAGAAGAACTGAAGAAGAGGTTTTCATCTTTGTGTGAAATTGAAGAAGAAATAACAAAGGCTTTGAAAGCAAGTGTTGAAGAGGATGATTTCAGCTTCACAAGTTACCAAGCAGTGAAATTCCAAGGTGAGATTTTGAACATGAAACAAGAGAATAACAAAGTTGCAGATGAACTGCAAGCTGGGTCCGATTGTGTTACAGCACTTCAGATTGAAATTGAGAGAAGTCTGACAAAGTTGAGTGACGATTGGGAACTTTCTGGATCAAAAATCCATCAAAGTAGCCCCTTGCAACAGTCTCGTAGTTGGTCTGGGGTTCCTTTGAGGTCATTTATCTTTGGTGCCAAACTAAAGAAGGAAAAGACATCGATTTTTTCCTATGTACACCCGACACTGCATCGGAAGTTCAGTAGTAGTTCAAGATCAGGAATAGGTAAACGGATTGGTTGCCCGTGTAAGGTTATTATAATATAAAGTTTTCCCCCATTTTCTCTAAGTTGCTTTCTTCCTTATCTCACAGAATGCAGCATTTTTCCTTTTTCTCATTTTGTTTGGAAACTGTGAAAATCGTGTTTTCTGTTGGCTGTGTAGGTGTTTGATTTCATAGTCTGTACTTACAAACATGGTAGGAAAAATAATTTATTTGTATCCTTCATTCTCAAAAATACTAGAAGCTTTAGCAAATTGCTTACATTTTCCGGTTTAAGCCTTCATCAGTAACTTAAGGCTTCGGCTTTTAAGAGCTAGTACAGAAATACGAAATGCAAGGAAACAGATAGATGCCTTGTGATTCTGCAAAACCA
This sequence comes from Hibiscus mutabilis, assembly GCA_019671005.1. Taxonomy (NCBI): domain Eukaryota; kingdom Viridiplantae; phylum Streptophyta; class Magnoliopsida; order Malvales; family Malvaceae; genus Hibiscus; species Hibiscus mutabilis. The sequence continues at coordinate 14,642 of JAGYYJ010002611.1, read as the reverse complement.
TTTCTTTGACATCATAGATACTGTTAGACACCCACATTTTGGTATGGGAGAACTGCAGTCTGCAGGCTCCAAACATATTCCTAGATTCATGTCTACAAAAGGAACAAGGTTTTCCCTCTTAATTGCCCCAGAAGAAAGAGGGGACTAGAAGGTTGGGTTGAGTTCAAGATTGTTATGCCTTTCAATATAAAATCCCTTAAAATATAAAATGAAGTGAATTTTTCTGTCTCTGTAGTTGAGGCACCTGAAGAGGAAAAAAAAAAACAAGCGGATATCATTTTTTATGTTACTCGGATGTGAGCGTCGGATAAGGGTACATGTTAAAGTTTTTTCCTAGATATCCAGGTATTTAGAGTCCTTAGAAGATTATGTCCCCATACCCATATCTGAATATGCATTGAACAGTGAAACAAAGTAATTTCAAGAAATATGAAAAGCCGAAGCAACATAGACCCTGGACTTAAAACCACATAACTGTTATAGATGATACGGTACGCATTTGCAGCAGTCTTAGATGTCTTAGGATCAAGTCTATTATTTAGCAGCAAATGAGACCTCTGATACAACCCTGGCCCCCCTTCCCTTAGCCATGTATAGATCTATGTGATGCATAAGATCCTGCCATTGGAATTTTTTTCGAAAAACAAGCAGCAATGCTTTAAAATGAAAAAAAAAATAACTACAAACAATATTAAGAGATCTAAAAAGCAGAATAAGAAATGGTTGATTGATACACAAGTGAAACTCAGAAGACAGTCATGTCAGCAACTTGCCAATTCTAAGAAATATGTTGTTGGCAAAGATTCCATTACCGGGGAAAATATATTGATGGGTTTGCACATTGATCCAAATGTACAAGGAAAGTGGAACTTTAAGAAGGATTAGAGAAGCAACACAATACGACAAAGAATAAGACATTGGATGCAAAAACTGGCTTTGAGCATACATATTGAACCAAAAACAAGGGCATCAGTGATTTCGAATTACCTGTGGATGAGCCAGAGCACCTTCGATACCTTCGGCAACATGAACCGGAAGATCATAAGTTGCACAAGCACCGGAGTAGACGATCACGTCCTCGAGTGGAGTAAGCATCTGGCGATTTCGAGCAGAGAGGGCGGAACATACAAAATCCAGCACACATATGTCCGTACATATGCCGACAACCAGTATCTTCAAAAATCCAAACAAGGTAGGTGAGAATAGACCGAAAATCTTATACAGCCGATACAAAGAGAAATGAGAAAACTGAGCTGTTGCCTCTTTTTAACTGTTAAAAAAAGATGCTTACAGCTTTAATCTGATTCTTGTTAACCCAATCAACAGGCAGATTGGAACCATCTTTGTCGACTGAACCAAGGAAACCATCAATGCAATCTTTGCGTCTAAGCGTTGCATTAGCCTCGTTCTCAAGCCATTGGAGATCTAAACACGGATACCATTGAATTCATTTAAACTTAAAAGGAAGGAATACATATATGTATATAAAGGAACAAGTAGCAGTGAAAAAGTACCGGGAACCAATCTAGCTTCATCAGTTCCAGCGATGCAATGAGGAGGATATGGAGGCTCGGGAATATAAGGGTGATGGGTATCAAGGAAAGCAAAAACAGGCCATTGTTTCTCACAGAAAAGCCTGGCTAGTCTCACTGATTCTTGGACCATACCAGATATCTGTTTGTTGGGTTCCACTGGATCCTGTATAAACCATAAACGAACCCAGATTAGATGACTATTGATCCAAAATATAACAGAGGGTAAAATTTCATGGTTACCACTTACCAAATTCCCAGCACCAACGGTGCAGAAGCCATTAACAAGATCAACAAGAACAAGACCGGTCTTAATATCCTGCGAAAGAAGCAAAGAGGTTTGTTCAACAGGAAGCTCCTTCTTCAACAGATCAACCGTAGCAGACACCATCTTCGTTCACCAAAGGGAAGAATAAGGTATTTGTGTTTGCTTCATTTGTGGGTTGCAGCACTTCAAGTTTTATTTTACAACTTAAACTTTATTTAATATTTTTCGAATTAAGTCAATTTTATAAAATTACAATGACCCTGTTTGACAATTAGCGGATAGCTGATAGCAGATTACATTAGCTGATAGCTGATTGTATTAGCTGATTTCACAAAGCGGATTGTATTAGCTTATTGTAAAAAAGTGTTTGGTAAAATTAACTGATAACTGATAGCTGTTTGATTATTTAAACAATCAAACTGACATACATGGACATATAGCGAATGTCATAATGTAAATACGTGAGAGTGAAGAATTAAACTAGAAAATGTTAAATTTAGGTTATTTAGATTTTTTTTATAATTATTAAGAGTAAAAGGGTCTTTATAACTCTTATATTAAAACTTCTAATTTCAAAAAGCTCTTATTTATAATTTTTTCAAAATTAAATGTTTCACCTTAATCTGCTATTCCAATTCGCTATTCACCAAACATATAAATTAACAGATTTAACTGGTTAAACTTCTAATATTAATTAAAATCTATAATTTTATCTCAAAATGCTATTTATGAAACATGACCGATTTAAATCGGGTCGTGCTTTACTCCCCTAAGATGTGTGCAGATTATCCTATAAATACAATATTAGGGTAGGTGAGTGCAATAAAAGGAAAATACAAAACTCAGGCCCAGGGTGGGAAAACTGAGATCCAATTTGTTTAATGGTTTGTCATGGATGTGTTCTTCCTTAGGCCAATTGGTTTACGGCTCACCCCCACACAGGTTCCCAATGTTTGAGGCACACCTCCCCAGAGATTTTTAATTGATATGATAACATGTTTAGTCCACAACACTTGCACATTCTATTAATTTAGTATTAATTTTAAATTTAACCATCAACATTTACAAATTTTATCAATTTGATTATAATTTATAAAATCCAAAAAATATATATTTAAAAATAAAGAGATAAAAACTTGTAGCGACCTTTTTTTCCTCAAGTCGCTAAAAAAGGGTAATAAGTTTCCTTTCGTATTTTTTAGAAAATGTTTGAAAAGGTGGGGAAGTCCCTTTAAAAATCGTGTTTTTGAAAACAAAAGACTTGGAGTCGCCACCGGCCACTAAGGTAGGCAAAACACCATGAAACTAGAGATTCATTAAAAAAGCGGGTTCGGGAGTTGGTTACGTGTGGGGAAAGATTAGTACCCCCATCACGCCTGGAAATCGGTACCAAAATATACATTGCTTTTAATTGATGGAAATTACCAAAATTTAAATTGAATTTAATTAAATTGTTCGTAAATGAATTTAGACTGTAATTAGACGGGCTTGGTCAAATTGATGAATTCGAATTAATTAAACGTTTAATTAATAAGGGTGACGATATCTCGGATCATAGATTAAACCGACATCGAATAAGCCCGACTGCCGTGTTAATTTATGGTTCGAACTTCGTTCATCACCTTTATGCATGATGCAAGCAGTTAAGAATGATGTTATGACTTGTCAGGATTTTAATCCGAAATTATATTTACCTTTAGACGGTAAGAATTAATTCAAATATTTGGACAACATCCATTAAGCTAGGACTGTTACGACACAAATATCGGAATTAATAACTACTCCTTTTTGTAAGTTAAATTAATTAACTATATGCATGTCCATTAAAATATTAACGTCATATGAGTGACAATTAAAATGTATGACATAGAAAGGCATAAAATAAAACCTAGTCCCACTAAAGTACTAACCTAAAAGAGGCCCAAATTATGAAAATTTAATTAGTGATCTAATTATTAACTAGGTTAGCCTAATATTAATCCTAAATTAATTAAATCCTAAAAAACTAAAAAACCTAACATTTAATTGGTTATCTTGAACCATAATAATTAATTTGATTAATTTTAAACTAAAATCCCAATGAGCCAGGGATTCTATTTAAAATTATTCAAATTAATTAATTACGATTTAAACTAGGTGAGCTATATTAAATGTCAGTTTTACCCTATAAAATAATTAAGAATTGTCCAACCAATTTAATATATTTAACATTTACCCCAATGAGCCAAGGGCAAATTTAAATGGATTTGTAAAACCTATGTTTGATTTTGATATAACAAAGTGTTTAAGGACTAAATTGTAAAAGAAAATAAATTTTTAAGTATTCTAAAATCTCACAAATAGAGAAGGAAAATTTCTTACTAAGTCAAACTTTAAACCCAAAGTTTTTCTATGTGTTTTCAAGCCAAAATACACAAATACGCCCAGGCGTATCGATACACCCCTTGGTGTTTCGATACGGAAATTAGTTACTGGAATTTGGTTTTGCAAAGCGTACCGATACGGCCTAGCTCGTTTCGATACGACCTTCAAACTTATCATGCATTTTAAACGACACGTATCGATACATCCTTACCCGTTTCGATACGACATTCATCTGGGCAAATGGTTTTGTAAAGTGTTTCGATACAGCTTACACTGTTTCGATACGATCTGAAATCTGGGCTTAAGAAATTTTTATTCGTACCGATACGGGTCCATACTGTAATCACTCATTTTCACTTGTAAATATATTAATATTGCATGTATATTTATTATATGAATGTTACTAATATAAGGTGATGTGTGCATGTATAAGCTATGTATACGTATTAGGGGTGTATGTATGTCGCGTATGTATCTAGAGTATGAGCGTATTTGATTAATATATAGATGTTATGTTAATTATATGTATGATTATACGTACGTATACTAGAATATTATATTAATTAATGATTGTATAATATAAGTATATATTTTCGTATGTATATGTATTGTTTATTATAATTATACCATTATTATTATTATTGACAAAATGAAAGAATTAAATATATTAAACCCAAATAAAAATTTACAGTCCAATTACAAATCCAATTACAAGGCCCGTTGGCCCAAATCAATCTTATCTAATTACAATGTGCGGTAGCGTGGGCGTTGGATCAAGATCGATCCAACGGCCAATACAACAACAGAAGTCAAAAATATCGCCAGGTGCGTGCTCCACACGTATGGACCGTTCGAGTGCCATGCGCGCGTGTGGTCCACGCACGGACGCTTTGACATCCCACGCGCGCGTAAGATCCACGCGTTCTGACTCCTCGACTGCGGAGCTCCACGTGGCAAAATCTGAAGCCGTCTCATCGAATCGAGGCTTCATCCAGGCCGATCGTTCTTCAAGCCATCTCGACCGTTAGATCAGATCAGATCTAACGGCCGAGAATGTGTCTGGCCGCTGGCAGAGTGTCCACACTGCCACCGCGCCGATATTCAGAATATGCCCAAGACAACAAGCAAAAATGTCAGTTCAGATCTGAAAAAGAAAATGCAACTTGCAACAAACAGAGAGTAATATATATGAAACGGGGTTTTTGTAACACAAAAAAAAACGGGGGGAGAAGAACGAGAGTAGTAACAAAAAAAAGGGAGATCTTGTAATAGAAAAAAATCTGAAAGTTGTAAGCATCCAAGATAATCAAAAGACAGTCCAGTGGTAAATTTTTTGTCTCTTTTTCTTACTTGTTTTCTTTACATGCATATACGAAATAGAATAAAAAACAGAAACAAGAAAAAGGGAGAGTAGTCTTACCGGCGTTGTTTGTGGGTGTTCCCTTCCTCAGTGATAAGCCTTTCAGCTCCTACAAGCCAGATCTGGTGAACTAAAGGGAGGAGAAGACCCTTTGTAGTTTTGTTTTGGTCTAAAAAAATTTTTTTGGTTCGTATTTCCTAGATCTAGGGCGAATAAAGATATATCCTCTGAATCCAACCTAGGATTCGTATCGAGGACAAAATGGGGGTTGTTTTGGTGTGTTTTGGAGTCACGCCGGCGCCGGTTAGCGGCGGCCGGCGGCGGAGAATACGGCGGCCGGCCGCCGGATTCTGAGTTTTATAAGAACTGTTGAGAGAATGAAGAACAGAGGATTCTTACAAAAATAAAAAAATGAAATGAATGACCAAAATCTGATTTCGGCCTAAAAAGGGGGTTTTTATAGTTGTTTTTATTTTGCTAAATGGGTAAATTACACACTTAATCCCACCGCGTTTTCAATATTTTCATTTTTGTCTTGCCGCATGGTATAATCACAATCCCAGTCCCCCTGATATTTCAAAAGGTTACAATTTCGTCCCTAAATTACACAGAATCAATTTCTGAATGGTAAAATTACGTCCTTAACCATCCCGCGTTTTTGGATTTTTCACTTTGAGTCTGCCCCTTGGTCTAATTACAATTATGGTCCTTTTAGGTTTTGTTTGTTTCGCAATTTTGTCCCTAAATTACATATTATTGTTCTTAAACTTCTGCCACTGACTTTCGTTTTTCTTTCATTTCAGTCCTGTTTTCTTTGTAAATATTATTGTTCGTATTATAATCGTATATATTGATATTATTTTATTTTATGTCCCTCGTATATGACTCGTATTTTATGTTTATAGGTATATAAATATGTGTTAAGTATGATATTCATGTTTTTTTATCTGATTATTCGTATTAAAGCATGTTATGTTCTAGTTGATTCGTAAAAAGTATGTTTTGTATTTTTGTACGTATTGCATGTTTCCTTGGCTTTTAGGATACGTGTTAATGTGTCTTCTTTCATGTATAATATATTGTTCATATATGTTGAGATATGTTTTATTAATAGCAAGTATATATATATATTTTTTAATATTTGTTCGTCTACATAAAACGTAATTATTCCTGCATTGTTGTTCTAACTTGTTAAAGTTATTTTTATTTATCATTTAGAATAATATGTATATATGCATGTTTTAATCTAGTATATCATTTATTAGATTAGTATTTTATTATGTGAATATTTACTGTCTTCAAATTATCTGTTATATTTTATATTTTCGCCACTAAGATTGCATATGATTTATAACTTGTTAATGCGGTGTCCTTTTATCCGAGCGTAAACGGGGCCAGTATCAAGCGTAGTGATAGTGGTTGGGCGTTTATTCTCGGGTAACGGGACCCTTAAAATATATTCGTAATTATGTCCGAATTTTAAAATAATCGTCACTCTAATCCGGAAAATCCAATATTAATAAAATGGTAATTATTAAAGTACCAATTTTGGGCGGTGTGGGGGTGCTAATCCTTCCCCATCCGTAACCGACTCCCGAACCCTGTCTTTTTGAATCTCTGGTTTTATGGTGTCCGGCCTACCTAAGTGGCCGGTGGCGACTCCATTTTTTAATACGGTTTATTTTAAAACCCCACGAAATAAATATTTTATATCCAAAAGAGTCACAAACACCTTTCAAAAACATCCTTCGAACTTCGAAAAAGTCACGTTTTCATTTTTAGCGAATCAGACATCGCTACAGATGGCGACTCCGCTGGGGACGCTTCTTTGTTTTTCAAAAACAAATGAGAGTCAAGCTTTTAAAATAATTACCGCTTTACTAATATTGGAAATTCCGGATTAAAGTGACTATTAAATTAACATTCGGTCATAATTGCGCGTTTATTTTAACGCATTTAAAATATGGCATATAAACCCGTCTTTTTAAGTGGGGGGAAAACGCTAATGCTTTCGTGGAGATATCGTTCTCCCGTATGGGCCTAGCAAGTACCTTCGGGGCTCGAGTACCTTATGCTTTCGTAAGGATATCGCCTCCTTCGATGCGGGCATAAGCGAATGGGTCCCCCTGAATTGAACCCGGTTGAAAGGAGCCTATAATGGGTGATGATCGGGGGCCTTGCTACCCTTAGTAGGGGACAGCAAGGACAATTCGGGTATCTCCTAGCACCAACACTGCATGTAGAGAACATAGAAACCCACCCTGTTAGAGCCATGCGGATAACCTTAGGTGTTTTAGACGGGATAAATAAGGTTGTTTTGTGTGTTTATTCTGTTTATTTTTGTCCTTTTATTTATATATTTATTAATTATATCTGGTACTGACTTGTTTCCTTTTCGCTTTTTGTTTTTTTTCTCTCATACATCATTGCATTTGCATCATATAAAGGTACTGGATCAAGTGGTTTGCCTGATCAGAAAGTCTTTCACTATGGAAAAAAGGTGTCTTAGGAAAGAAGAGCTTAATTTGTCAGTCAGACATTGGTCAGAGGTCAACCAGAAAATCCAAGGGACACGATCTGCTAATGACGCGTAATAATAGCTGGATACACCTATGTGAGTCTCCAACAGAACGACTTGTGGGATCTTCAAAGCATTTGGGAAAGATGGGACCGAAAATTACAAGACTTATTTAGTGATAGTTATGGTGACATCGCGCAGCTATTATATGTTCGGATTAACCAGCCCCTACTCCGAGCTATAGTCCAGTTTTGGAATCCGGCTTTTTGTTGCTTCACCTTCAATGGGCAGGACATGATGCCTACGGTAGAAGAATACAATGCTTTACTTAACCAGAAAAATATTCAGGAATATTGGATCTACGCGAAACCTCTAAGGAATCAGAATTACACTGCGAAACTCAAAACCTTTGCGAGAATGAGTGACGATTGGGTTAGTGGCCTCCTTCAAATCCGAGGAGATAATACAGTCTTTGCATGGGAAAGTATTCGGGACATCATATCGATACATCCAGACGAGGCAAAGAAAATGGACCTATTTGCTTTAGGAATATATGGCTTGGTGATCTTTCCCAGTACTGGGAACATTGACATAGCCATTCGGATTTGTTTGAGCGGGTGAAACGGAAAGCAAACCCGGTACCAGCAATCTTGGTCGAGACTTTCATTTCCTTAAACGCTAGCCGGAAACATGAAGAAGGACGTTTTCGAGGCTGCGCACAACTATTACAAGTATGGATTCAGAGTCACATATGGAAGACGCCGACGCGGGTCCTGCCGGGGATATCCTTCCAAGGTTTTTCGCCTTTACGAGAATACTTGGCAAAGGAATGGCGAAAGATTTGAAAACAAAAATGTGGACCAGTTTCTTGAGAAACATTCAAGATGAAGACATAGCATGGAGGGTCCCATGGCTCAGTAAAGTTAATTATTTTCTATCTGATTGTGGTGACTTCAACCGGTGATGATGTTAGGATTGCATGGAGGGATCGCTTGTGCTCCACTTTTAGTGTCTCGGCAGTTCGGATCATGACAGTTCATTCCCAATACCGCCGGATTAAGCCAAACTGAATTTCTTTTCAAAGGAGAGTTCAAAGGAAAAATTCAGACCATCATGAGGGCCTGGGATCATTGTTATCGGATCAGGGTGGAAGGAGATACCGAGCACATGACTACCCCAGATTACGATCTTTGGAGACGTTTGAGGGTTAATGATGTGATTCCTAAATCTGATCAAGGACCAGCAATGTTACTCGAAGAGCTTACAAGGGTGGTACCGTCCGAAGCCGACATCTTAAGGAGTGAACTCGAAGAAGTTAAAAGGAAAATGGACATTCAACAGACCCAACATGCAAGAGAACTCTATAAAGCAAGCTTAGAAGTTGACGAGCGGGATGGGATCATTAGGCAACTGAAGAAATTAAATGCAGATTTGAGTGACAAGAATACTCTTTATCAAAAAGATGCCCTCCTATTACAGGGCAAAAATACAAAAGGCCGGCGGAGTCAGTTCATAGCTGTGGAAAGAGAAAGAATGAACGGCATCCGTTTGGTGGAAGAAGAACGAGAAATTAACAAAAGAGCGATCGAGAAAGAGATTGAAAGCTACCGTTTGGCTATGGAGGAAGAAAAACAGTCCGCCAAGAAGGCCATTGATCAAGAGAAAGAAAGATTCAGACAAGAAATCAGCAAGGGAAAACAGGTTGTTCATCATGAGAGAGAAAGTGTCGCCGTATGGAAAAGAAAATCCATAAGTAGTCGAAATAGACTGTTAGAGATGCAGAAACTGTACGATGACACTATTCAAAAGTTGGGGCAAAGCCAAAGTCAAAATGATGAATTAAAAGGAAAGGTAGCGGAAGTCGAACACCCACTTCGAATGTACTGCCACAGGAATAATTTATTGAGCTGCAAGAAAGAGAACGCGTGGGGGTGTGTTACAAGCACGAATCGGGTCCCTCGAAGCAATTGTGGAGGATTACAAGGAAAGAATTAATGTGTTCGAGGAAGCTGCAGCCGGAGGGGACACCTATTGGCAGAAGAGATTACGCGACGCTGCTCGAATGGTACAGGACAGAGACCAGTACTACGCAAACCTAATGGTGGACATACAACGAGTCGCCAGACATGTAAATGATTTAGCTGTCGAGGCTAAGACACTCCGACTTTTATAGCCCCGGGAATGGAAGAAGCTCCTAGGTTCCTCAAGCTGCTCAAGGCAATTGGAAAGTTAGGAGATAGAGCTAGAGTCTATCTATAAGACTCTGTGTTATAATTAGATCTTTTGTACTAGGGATCTTTACTTTGTAACACGAATTTTGTTGTAATCAAGACCCTTTAATTCCCGTGGAAGTAATTCAAAAGGGTGATTACCAGCGGAATCAGTACCTTGTCTGCATGCATTCTTGCATTTGCATCATAACATTCGCATCATTGTACATGCATTTATTTTTGCAACCATATTAACAATATGAATATTGTGGCATTGTATGTAGTTAACCCGCAATCATTCATCACCTATACTTTACCCGGCTACAAAGAAAGCTCATGGAAGAAAGAATAATCAGTCTAGAAAGAGGGCAAAGAGAGCTCGAGACAAGGCTTGAAGAGGCCCAAGAAGCCTTAGTGATCAGTTAACGCATCTACAAACATCTATAGTATCCGACATAAACCGCATTCTTGGCAAAAAGTCTTGGAAAACGAGAAAATGTTCAAGAACCAGAGGGTACCCCGGCTCACTACAAGGTTCAACCGACTGCACCAAACCAGGCTAGGAAGGTGTATATTAACCCTGCAGGAATGTCTTCTAGCTTTCAAGTAGGGGCACCTGAGACTCAACCCCTCGATACTGAAGCACTTTATGAAGAAGAAGTGCGGGACCTAAACATGGTCGAAAGGATCGGGAATGAGGTAGAAAAAAGTGGGGAAGAAAGATTTCGCCTCATGAAAGAAAAATTTAAAGCGTTACAATCAAATGAAGAATCAGGAAACGACGCTAGTGACCTAAGTCTGGTGTCTGATCTTGTCTTGCCGCCAAAATTCAAAACGCCAGATTTCGATAAATATGATGGAACCACATGTCCTTCTGCACACATAACGATGTATTGTAGAAAATGGCAGCTTACCATAAAGATGAAAAGCTACTGATCCATTGTTTCGGGATAGTCTAATCGGAGCGGCGTTACGTTGGTATACTCGGTTAAGCAAAGCGAATGTTAAAACATAGAAAGATCTGTCTAAAGCATTTACGAGCAATACAAACATGTAATGACATGATCCCTAGCAGAATTATGTTAGAAAATATGGGGCGAAGTCCAATGAAAGCTGCGACAATATGCCCAGAGGTGGAGAGAGTGGCGCCCAAATCCAGCCACCTATCCCGAGCATGAAATCACGCCATTATTTGTCAATACTCTGAAAGGGACACTCTTTGATCGCCTCATTAATAACACAACACAGTGTTTTGCCGACTTGATCAGGACTGGGGAGTCTCTCGAACTGGAAATTAAGAGCGGCAGAATTGATGGTGGGGAAGGGTCTCGAAAGTACAACAAGAGAAATGAAGTAAACACCACCAGACCTATACCGCCAAGAACTTCACAGTCTCACAGCCACAAGGCACTGTGGGAAAAACACAAAATTCGAATCAAAGAGATGAGAGAGTCACCAGAAAAGAGAAAGAGAGGAGAACTTTCACTCCCCTACCTATTTCGTACTCAGAACTTTATTCCCAGTTATATGAAGCAGACCTGGTCCGACCATACATCGTTACTCCTGTCAATCCACCCTTCCCGCCTTGGTATAATCCAAGCGCACATTGCGACTATCACGGCGGTACCCCGGGACATCCCACTGAGAACTGTCTTGCCTTCAAAAAGCTTGTACAAAACTTAATCGATTCTGGGATATTGAAGTTTGAAGAGCCGAGTGTAGCCAACAACCCGCTGCCCAATCATGGAAGCAGAGGAGTTAATGTCATAGAAGAATGCTTTACCAGGAGGATAAAGGATGACGTGTCAGAAATCAAGTCTCCTTTACGGTGGGTATTTCAACAATTATGCATGGCTCGTGTGATCAACAAGGGCATGATAATAAGGCAGAAGGAATGTGGAAAGTATTGCGAATTCCATCAGACTGAAGGGCATGATATCCAAGGATGTGACGAGTTCAAGAAATTGGTGCAGAAATTAATGAATGAAAAACAAATTGAATTCTTTGAGGAGCCCATGGGAAAGAAGTGGTCAGACGTACACATGACGGATAGCCCCAAAACTAAATACGGGAAGGATAGACCTTTTATTATCTCTCCCAGGCCAGGGAATGCAGGTGTCTCCCAAGGAGAAACCAACAAAATAAATCCCAAGATCGTCATTTCAGCACCATCTCCATTCCCATTCAAAGATATGCGACAAATTCCCTGGAATTATGCCGTAAATGTGACCATGCCAGAAAAATCAGAACACGAACAGGTAAAAGAGCCTACGCTGGAAGACCAACAAAGCCAGAACGATGTGAACGTTGGTGAGGCAGGCTATTTCACAAGGAGCGGCCGATGTTATTCCTCCGAGGCTTTGAAAGCGGCTGAAAAAGATAGGGGGAAGAGTACATCAGTTAGCCCTACGCAGATATTTGGAGAGGAAACTCCCCAAAAGATAAATGAACCGGTAACTGAAGCCCAGGCCAAAGAATTTCTAAAGTTCTTGAGACATAGCGAGTACAGCGTAGTGGAACAACTACGAAAACAACCGGCCAGGATCACAGTGTTGGAATTACTCTTGAGTTCAGAGAAGCATCGGGAGACGCTATTGAAAGTGCTGAATCAAACTTTTGTGCCCCAGGACATTTTTGTAACAAACCTGGACATGATAGTGGGGCATATTACTGCCTATAATCATATCACATTCAGTGATGATGAGATCCCGGAGGGAGGAATGGGGTCTACCAAAGCCCTTAACATCACTACCCACTGCAAAGGGTATGTATTACCAGGCGTACTGATCGACAACGGGTCAGCATTGAATGTCTTGCCTATGGTAACCCTGCAAAAATTGCCAATAGATGGTTCGCACCTAAAGCCTTGCTACAACTCGGTAAGAGCCTTTGATGGTACGCAAAAAGGAACAATGGGGAAAATTGAGGTGCCCCTATTGATCGGACCAACTGAATATGTGATCGATTTTGTGGTGATGGACATAAAACCATCTTACAGCTGTTTGTTGGGAAGACCGTGGATCCACTCCGCAGGAGTTGTCCCATCATCATTGCATCAGAAATTAAAATTCGTAGTTGAAGGCAAATTGGTCACAGTAGAGGCAGAGCATGAATTTGTTGCTTCAGTGACATCAGACACCCCCTACATTCAAAATGATGAAGATACCACAGAATGCTCGTTCCGAGCATTAGAACTAGTAAATGCCACATTCGTTTCAGAGGGAAGCCGGGTCCCCTACCCCAGGTTATCTAATTGTACCAAGATGACCGTCGCAGAAACTCTGGGCCGAGGAGCCAAAATAGGAAAAGGGCTGGGGAAGAAATTACAAGGAAACCTGAGACCCAAGAATATGATAACCAAGAAGGATCGTTTCGGGCTGGGTTACCAACCAAGTGTCCAACAGAAGAAAGAGGAATATAAGAGGAAGGAGGAGCAAAGAAAAGCCAGATCTAAAGGAGAGGACATTCCGTGGAGGTCGATATCCTTTCCTAGTTTGAAAGCCACTTTCGTCTCCGGAGGGTTCTACCAGCCAGATCAAGATATTGGAGAGGCAATGAAGAAAAATGATGAACTTAACCAGGAGGAAATACTCAGTAAATCATTTGAGGGGATGTACATCAACATGATAGCTGAAAAGGACCACGACAGCAAAATGTTGACCAACATCCGCCCTTGCCATCCCGGGGAAACACTCGATAACTGGAGCTGCATTGATCTACCTGTAGTCTTTAGGAATAGATCAGAGTAATGCTCCGAATCAACCTTTTGTTTTTGCCCATAGACAATGGGGATCTCTTGTATGGGCACCTATGTTAACTTTCTGATTGAAATGAAAATATCCCCACTTTCTTAAAAATGACCAAAGTCTCATTTATTCCATTCATGCATTCTTCATATTCATTCCCGTTCATGTAAAGCCGTCTCTTTCCCAATACAATTCATTCTCATTTAATGCAGGTCGCTCATGATTGACGATATGAATGATACCGGATCCAATCCTGGAGTAAATTTCGAATGCCCTGAGGTCTCAGAGGAAATTGAGGAAGGATATGATGAAATAGAAATTGAGGTCCCGAAAGAGTTAAGGAGAATGGTGGACGACGAAGAAAGGAAGATTATGCCCTACCAAGAAGAAACAAAAATTGTCAACTTGGGGACTGAAGAAGCGAGAAAAGAAATAAAAATAGGAACGACGATTTCCTCAAAAACCAAGCATGAACTGATAGCCCTACTTCAGGAATTCAAGGATGTCTTCGCCTGGACTTATCAAGATATGCCAGGATTGAATACCGACATAGTGGTACACAAATTGCCAACAAAATCGGAGTGCAAACCAGTACAACAAAAACTTCAGAGAATGAGGCCAGATATGTTGTTAAAGATCCGAGA
>JAGYYJ010002434.1:0-40012 GCA_019671005.1 Hibiscus mutabilis | reverse complement strand
TTTTTAATATTTTGTTTTTGATACGGAATGAGGTTGAGGTCGAGCTCAAGTTTGGCTTTATAAATTGTGTAAACTAGCTTAATTGAACTGAGCTTGGATATAGTGTGATATTGTTTTGAGCGCAGCTCAAGCTTAGATGATAATATCTAATCAAGCTCGAGTCGAGTTTTGAATGATTTACAACCTCAATCCTAAGTCGTAACTCTTCCTGTTGCTTCGGTCACTTTATCATGAAGTGGCTTGTGGATTTTTTTTTATCAAAATCAAATATATATATAATGATCAAAATAGAATAGAGTGAAAAGTTATGTTGATAATGTTTATTGTTTCAACTTATTCCGTATTCATTCTCCGATTGCAGAAATTGTTATATCCGGGGGAATCTCCATGCCTCAGATCCTGTCAACAATACCTGGGAGAAGCTGAGATATAAGGTGACAGTTGTAGAGTTTTCATTGTTCATTATTTATTGTGTTTTTTTCTTGCCTCGGATTTCAGTCACCGGATCGGCCACGCAATCAATGTGTTATAGTATTGCAGGATTCGGAATTAGATTATGAAAATTTGATGGTAGTGGCTGGTTTTGGTGGCATCTGTAACTTTAGTTTGCATAGAATGTAAAACTGTCTGCTTTCAGGTGTAGATTGTGGTCGGTCTAACTAGTTTATGTAGCCCCTGCAATTGCCAACTGAATCAGCCTCACGGTCGTCTCGAAACCTGGCACTCCCTGTTTTGAGGCATTGACCCTTCAACATGGTGAAATTATGAAAAGATCCCTCCAAAAATTACCTATTTAGAAGTTAATCCATGGCAAATTGCATTTTGGTCCCCCTAAATTGATGAAATGATGATTAGTCCTAGAAATTGTGAAGTTAGAAGCTAATAAAGTGGTAAAATTGCATTTAAACTCGTAAAAATTTGTAATTCTAGTTCGGCCACTAGAATTTTCTTTTGGCTTCGCACTTGTCAATTAAGGACACACAAGAGTTTCTTAATCTCATTTGTGGAGTAGTAATATTTCAAATAAAGCTATTTGAATTAAAATTCATGTTCAAAAAGATCAGTATCATCAATTAGATAATTATTTTATAAATTAAAAGAATGAAAGAGAATTCGAATTAATATTTGAGTTAATTGCATAACACGTTATTAAACATTTCAATTTCATTTCAAACTATAACCCTCAATCTTAATTGGTTCTTAAATTTTTGAGCATTCTAATTTTATTCTTAAAATACTAATATATACAACCCATGTTCTATGTTAATAAAACCGTTATAATTCACATCCATTTCCCTATATAAAGCAGCAGGGTTTTCATGATTATTTTTTCGTTATTTTTCTTCTGAGTTGCCATTTGAATTATAATTCTGTGAAAATGGGCCGATGATTAAATATATATTTTAGTGACAAGCATATATCTGAAATGATTCCCGTTGAAATTTTTCTCATAGAGGGCGATTGCTTTCTCCAGCCCTTTTGAGTCCATAGTCTTCAAAACTCTTCAATAATATAGATACTTATTTAGCAAATAAATATTTATAATTGATTTAAATCAATTTCAATTTTAGTGACGCTACAACAAATGAATAAGACCAAAGTTGAATATTAATATATGTTACGGGCCTAGAGAAAAATCAAACACATACAATTTTAAACACCTAGCATGACCAATTGTTAATAATAGTTTAAGCAAGCTACTTGACACAACACGTAATAGTTAAATTTCAATAATTGCAAGATTAATAAACTGATCAGTAGACAGAACAATATGTCAACATAATCAATTATGTGAACAATAAATACACATTAGACAACACAAATACTAAGTATAAATAATTCATGTCAAACTCTCTTTCTCTCTATATAGACTCTCATCTTCCATGTGCAATTATCCTTTTCTACTTACTTTATTTATTATAATTTTTCTGAGTTAATTATCAAAATATGTTTTAGGGTAAATTATGTATATAGCATTTTAGTTATACTTGTATTTTTGTGTTGGTCACCCAATCATTATTTTTACAATATCAAACCCAACATAAAATAAGACATTCGGAGCTGCTAAGATTTGATCCTAAGAGTCTAGCACCTTTCCACTAAACTAGGGATAAAACTATTTTATTTCATCAAAATAATATTTAATTTAAATTATGTAACCAACTTAAAATTAAGTTAAAATACCACATGGTCGTTGATAATAAAAGAAATGATGTGAAAATTAAAAAAATAATAATAAAATACCACACTAAGAACGAAAATAATTTGTTAAAAAATAATAGTTTAGCGATACGAACAAAAATACAAGAAAAAAATTACCAAATAGATAGTTACCATTTATTTTAAAACACAAATTTATGTACCATAACAAATATTTAGTTTATGAAAGTTTATTTGGCTGGAAGCTAGTCGCGTCTTTTGTAAATATGTCTGATACATGATTGAAAATTAAAAAAAGAATTAGTTTGATAAATAATTTTTTAAAGGTGTTTTCTTGTAAAAATTTACAAATAATGAAGTATGATTATTGATTTTTTAGAAGTTATGATCCGCTATTATAAAATTTAAAAGGATAATGAGCCCTACCCAATAATAGCGGATCATTGTAAAAGCCCAATAATAGCGGATCATTGTAAAAATTTAAAAAGATAAATTTACAAATAATCACTAGATTATCTCAAAACTATAAAATGATTTATTGATTTTTTTAGAAGTTACATATTTGACATTAAACTTTAGTTTTTATCAATTTTTTAAAAGTTGGTTTTTGTCATAAAATAATAGCTGAGCCATGAACAACTGTTAAGGAGTAAGATGACAGTTATGAAAATGGAATAATATCATATTTAATCATCTATATTTATACATTCAATCAATTTAATTATAATTTGAAAAAAATCAATAATTTTAGCCCTTATTGTTTACATATTCTTTGAATTTAGTCTTATTTTTAATTAGATATCATTTAATATTCCTTCTTCCATTCAGATGGTGGCCCAATTAGAGTATTAGATAACTTTTAATTAAAAACATGATCAAATTGAAAAGATGTGTAAACAACAGAGGGCTAAAATTAATTAAGTGTGTAAATATAAATAATTAAATGTGTTATTATATATTTTTTATAACAATCATGTCAGTTGTCACCTTTAATCGTGTTTAATGACTCAGTGACCATTTTATAACTAAAACTAAAATTTAATATCTATTATATAACTCTCATAAAAACGGTGACCATTTTATAATTTTTGGTATAATTTAATGATCATTTCTGAACTTTACCAAAGTTAAAAATAGGTGGGCATCTGGTGGACGGTGGCAACTGGAAGCTCCGCCACTCACAGTAGAGTAAAGGTCCAAATCCAATCCACGAAAATTTGGTAAAAATTTAAGAACACCAAAGGAAAAAGAAAGTGCTAAAAAAACCCAGAGTTAGATTCAGGGCGCGAGAGTCGGATTCGGAGCCAATCCATCCCTCTATAAAAACACCAAATCCAAATTCCCCTCATTTTTCCTCTCCATTTTCTTTCTTTCTTTCTTTGACTTTTCTTGTGTGGAGAGGAAAAGGAGGAAAGAAACTATTTTTGCTCTTGGGTTTTATTTTGGAAGGATGAAGAGACGTCCGGATCAACGGTCAAGATCGGCCAAGCCCATCACAGTTCATTGGTTGGTTCAGTCTGGGGATCTTGTTGGTCTCCAAAAGCTGCTCAATGACAAGCCTTTTCTTCTCAACGAGAGAAACCCCGTTGTAAGTCCCATTCCTTTGCTTTTCCTAAATAGTTTGAGCTTAAATTAAGCATGAATTTTGATCATTTAGTTGCATTTTTACCCTGAATTCTTGTTTAGTTTTTGATCCTTTGGCACCCCTTTTAAATGCGTTGATTTTAGAGTAAAATTTTAATCTTTAGCTATGATCAATGAAAGATGGCTGCTATGGCTTAGATCCGGAGGGGAAGTTGCTTGGCTAGAGGCTAGAGAAATGTAGCTATTACATGGGGAATGAGCTCATGATCTTAACCGAGGCTAACTATATGTTTGAGTCAATGATTGATTCATTGTTCATATAAATTCATATAACTGGTGAACTGAAATGGTTGGATGAAGCTTAGATTCTTAAGTTTGAGTTGATATTGTACAGCTTCATTTGGTTTTCTTGGCATATGCTGCTAACTTGCTAGAATTCCTTCCAGAATTATTAATTTATGTGGATGCGGATGAAATCTATGCGGTAGTGTTCTTAAATTATTAATTTTCAGTTGGCTTAAATGCAGATGGCACAGACACCACTGCATGTTGCTGCTGGAAATGATAGGGACCAGATAGTTAAATTTTTGCTTGACTGGCAAGGGCCGGAAAAGGTTGAATTGGAAGCCAAGAATATGGTAGGCACGCATTTTCTTTCTTCTTAAACCAAGAATATTGTTCTGAAATGTACTGGAGCTCCTTCATTTGGACCTTTTGGATTCCTCCTCTAAGTTCTATATGTTGACTTTGCAGTACGGTGAGACCCCATTGCATATGGCAGCCAAGAATGGATGTAATGAAGCTGCGCGGTTGCTTCTTGCTCGTGGTGCTTTCATTGAAGCCAAAGCTAATGTGATTTTTCTCAGCTCCTTATTTTCCTTTCATCAATATGTTTGATTAGAACCAGATGGCGGAATTCAACTTCTATTGAGGATTTTCTTCATCCATATTATTTTATGCAGAATGGAATGACACCGCTACACCTAGCTGTGTGGGACTCAATTCGATCCGACAACCATGCAACTGTCAAGACGCTACTTGAGTACAATGCTGATTGTAGTGCAGAGGACGATGTAACATTCATTGTATTTACTTGGTGTACTTCTTAGTGCTTGATTTATCTTTTATTACCAACTCATGGTAGTTGATTCACCTTTTGACCTGCAGGAGGGTATGACTCCTATAAAACATCTCTCCAAAGGCCCCGGAAGTGAGAAGTTACAGGAATTATTGCTTAGGCATCTTGAAGAGCAGCGAAAGAGAAGAGCGCTAGAAGCATGCGGTGAGGCAAAGGCTAAGATGGACGAGCTTGAGAAGGAGCTGTCAAAAATCGTGGGCTTGTTTGAGCTCAAAGTACAGCTTCGTAAATGGGCAAAGGGGATGCTCTTGGATGAAAGGCGCAGGGCTATAGGGTTGAAAGTTGGCATTAGAAGACCTCCTCATATGGCATTCCTTGGTAATCCTGGAACAGGTAAATGCAATTGGATCGTTTGTCTTGAAATTGATTACCATCTTTTGGCAATACTCCATAAAACCTGTAGTTTTTACACTTTTTATGATGTTTGATCTTAAAAGGTAAGACCATGGTTGCTCGTGTTCTTGGGAAATTGCTTCATATGGTTGGAATTCTACCTTCTGACAAGGTAACAGAAGTACAAAGGACAGATTTGGTTGGTGAATTTGTTGGACACACAGGGCCAAAGACAAGGAGAAAGGTGTTTCCTTGTGCTTTATGGGATTTTTATTTTTATTTTGTTGTTGTGGTCGAGGTTTTTATGTTTTTGCTGATGAGCTAAGGACTGACCATTGGCAGATCCAAGAAGCTGAGGGTGGAATTCTTTTTGTTGATGAAGCATATAGGTTAATCCCTATGCAAAAGTCAGATGATAAGGACTATGGATTGGAGGCTTTAGAGGAGATTATGTCTGTAATGGACACCGGAAAAATTGTAGTCATATTTGCTGGATATAGCGAACCAATGAAGCGTGTAATCGCTTCTAACGAAGGATTCTGCCGAAGGGTGACGAAATTTTTTCACTTTAGTGATTTCAACTCCGAAGACCTAGCCAACATACTCCATATCAAGATGAATAATCAAACGGAGCAGAGTTTGTTGTATGGATTTAAGTTGCATAGTTCATGCAGTTTAGATGCCATAGCAAGACTAATAGAGAGAGAAACAACAGAAAAGCAGCGTAAAGAGATGAATGGAGGTTTAGTTGATCCAATGCTAGTTAACGCGAGGGAGAACCTCGATCTTCGGCTCAGTTTTGACTGTATAGATGCTGATGAACTGCGCACAATAACCTTGGAAGATCTAGAATCAGGCATTCGGCTTCTCACACAATGATACCGGGTTCCAATGCATGACTATATATATATATTTACCATGATGGGATCTCATCGAATCAAAGCTTAGAATGTTTCATTCAATCTTCTTCCAAGTATATTTGTAGGTTGCAAGTGTTGCTGAAAACTAGGAAGCTGGTGATGGGGCTATATTTGTCATGTAGTTTATGCTTTGAAGAACTTCCATTTCATTTTGCTTGCTATAATTCATTCCCTTTGTTGTAAACATTGATTAACTCATTTGTATCTATTCTTTCCTTAAAGGGACATTCTTATTTTTACAGTGCAGTAATAAATTTCATTTCCAGATTCACTCGACTTGACCCGAACTTGTAAATTACTCAAGTTGAACCAATTGAGTGGTCTAGTGGTAGAGGGTGATTATGTTTTGGATTCGAATAACATAATCTGTAATTGCGCGAATTTATCACAGAGATACTACTTGCATTTGATTTTGAATTTGTTAATCAAATGTTCCTTTGACTTGTCCGAATGATTGAGATTAATTGGTTTTAGTTTCTTCCAAGAAACAAGGACGTAGCTTTAACGTGCAAAGTATCTCCAGGTTAATTTTTATTGAGTGGAAGAAATAAAAGCCCAATCTTTCCCCTTTTTCCTTCATTCTCTCGCTCTGGAAAACTATGGTTTCGAGTTCTCTCTCGCTGATCTCATCCCCTTCTTTATTTCCTTCAACTTCAAACCTTGATTCAACCCCCAATTATACTTCTTTTGGGCCTGTAAAATTTAAGCTGTTTAAACCCAATCCCAGATTCTCAAAGACTCTCAAACACCCATCGTTGAAACTCTGGGGTTGTTCCTCGACGGTCGAAGATGGGTCGCCGGAGCAGTTTTTGAACAACAATTCGATAGCGGATTTCATGAGATTCAAGAGAGGGAGCCAAAGCGGTGGCGGCGAGTTGCAAACGGCTATTGTCAGTTATCGTAAGAGGTTCCCTTGGTCTATTCTTTACCCTTTTCTACGGGTACTTATACCACCGCTCCAGCTTTGAATTATGAATAATTTAAAGAAGCAGTTTTTCTGGGCTCTAATTCTGGGTTCTCTCTCTCTTTTCTTAATGGTTCAGGTTGATTTGGTCTCAACGATTCATATCGCGGATACCAAGTATGTTTGGCTAATTCAAATGTAGATTATTATGAAATTACAAGTAATTTATGTTTTGCTTTGGTCATGATTATGCATATTGAATTGAGGGGTTGTCCTTAGTTATCTTAAACAAGTGTAGTATCCTAATTTTGGGAGAAAATAATTGAATGAATCATTTTTAGAGTGAAAGCAGAAGTGTAATGGAGTTATCTGGTATGTTCGGTTTGTTTGTAACAGCTTTGATATGTATGATTGTGTGGAATTTTTGTAATTAAATTGGTGGAATTATAAGACAAATCTTGGTTGCAGATACTTTGAAACCCTTCAGAAGGAGCTTGCACCATATGATTGTGTTCTGTATGAGATGGTGGCCAGCAGGGAAAGTTTGGAAAACAGAAGGAACCCTTCTGCAGCGAAAAGGCTCAGAGGCTCGCGCTCACGAGGTTTCAGGTTTCAACATTCTGGGATGCATTCAGCGACAGATGGCTCAGATACTTACGCTTGATTTCCAATTAGATTGTCTTGATTACCAGGCTGATAATTGGTACCATGCGGATCTTGACTACGAGACCTTCAAGTTACTTCAGGTAAGATAACATTGTGGACGTGGATGCTTCTGTGATGTGAAAATCTGAGGCCAACTTTATCGTCATGCTCGTGCACCTAATGTTCGGGATATTTTCTTTTATCCAGCTTGAAAAAGGTGAAAGCTTCTTCTCATTTGCAAGGGATATGACCCGTAAATCAACCAAAGCTTTGGTTCAGCCCGCTTCCATCCCAAAGGACCTCGAACCTTGGAGATCCAAGCTTCTGTGGGCTTCTCGTGTGCTTCCTATGCCACTTGTAGGTTTTCTCATTATTAGCGGTGTTTGTGCGGACGTGGGAAGCCAGACATCTGATTATCCGGAGCTGGAAGCTTTATCAAGGCTCGACTTTGGTGCTGCCATGAAGGTTTTCCTGGCAAAACGACTAACATCCGAGTAAGTTTTGGGAATGAAGATTTTTTCGCTTGGAAGTATTCTTTTTGGATCACTGTGCTTTGAATGTTAGGAGCTATGCTTCTTTGTATTTGGGTAGTTTTGCAATGAGCATAAGTTCGTGTATATTAAGTCACAAGCATTATTGAAAAGAGACGAAAATATTATGTGTAGGTTCTCTCAAGTGACTGCTGATGTGGAAGAGAGATCGGTTATCATCGGCGAGAGGAACAGGGCTGCTATAGAAGCCCTGAGATGAGCGATCGATGATGGTCATAATAAGATAGCCATACTATATGGGGGCGGCCACATGCCGGACTTGGGGAGACGCTTAAGAGAGGAATTCGACCTGGTTCCTTCCCGTGTACAATGGGTGACGGCTTGGTCCATTACGAAACAAGATTTCCAGAGTAGTTCCCTTCCATTTTTGAAGACAATGGCTGAAGTTTCCGGGCGGCCATTGAACTGTTACCAGACATTGGCATTACTCATATTTTCTTCAGTGCTTGCATTAGACCTCTGGTTTTGGGAAGTCTTTTGCGCCACTGCAGTTAACTGGATCTCCGAAATCGCTCAATATGCAGATAAAGCACAGGTAACGTGAGTCTTCATAAAGATAAATTTCTTCGATCGACATTCGGTACCGATACATATTTGTACTTGTGTAAATATGAACACTTTGGAATTCGGATATAGCTGATGTTAGGGGGGAAAGGAAATGTAAAAGTAGCAAGTTAACCGAGTTAAATAAACTCATTCAAAGTGGAAGAATAAACCAATTGTTTTGTATTTTTGACATGGAAAATTATTTCTTTAACAATGTTTGAAATTCGAACTTAAAAGCCTTCCTTCCGAATATCGGATTCGAGGCTTTTGCCGGCCGAAAAAGGTTTCTGGAGTTAAACTCACCGAGTCAACTCTGCTTCTTTTTCCCTGCATGTTTTTTCTTTATAGGTAACGTTTTGACTAAATTATTTTAAATTGTTCATTTGGTCATCCAACATTAAATGATAATTGGTTGGTTTTTGTTATAAGATGATCATTTACGTAGCAGTTAAGAAAAAATATATAATAATATATTTAATTCTTTATTTTATAAATTTAATCAATTTAGTCTAATTTTATTTTGAAGAGATTAAAAAGTTTAATCTTTATTATTTGTATATTTTATCAATTTAATTCTATTTTTAAAAAAAATAATTTAATTTTTAATATTTACAGATTCTATCAACTTGATTTTTAATTAAAAAATAATTTAACAATTTGATCTTATTAAATAGTATGATTTAATTATTTCTAATCGCAAAATAATAAAATTATTAAAATATTTCAAAATAAATAAAACTTAAATGATTATAACGAA
Organism: Hibiscus mutabilis; assembly: GCA_019671005.1. Lineage (NCBI taxonomy): Eukaryota > Viridiplantae > Streptophyta > Magnoliopsida > Malvales > Malvaceae > Hibiscus > Hibiscus mutabilis. Next base: position 30,474 of record JAGYYJ010002434.1, on the reverse strand, counting down.
ATAAATTTGAAATTTAAATTTACCCAACATAAATAGAAAGGATCCAAAATCGAACCTAACCCACTAGATTCATTGGATAATCCAAATGAATGGTCTCTAATCAGCTTATTTGCCTTGCCTCAGATAAAATCTTCTGACAAGATTAAGCAAATCAAACAATCTACAACGTAAGAGGTTGGACTCAAAAAAAAAAACAAGGCAAAAGACATGATTGGATGTAACAAACAATGTTATATTACTACATAATTAGTAATGCAGAGATGATCATAATTACATAAAATGTCAGATTAAAAAAACTCAATGATTTAGTTTAATGAAACTCAAACCCCAAACTTCAAAAAGCTGAGCTCAACAACTCAGAAGCAGTGTTGGTTTGCTCTTGGTGTGGCATTTCAAAGGGTAAGAAATGTAGGGTTTTCATATGTATCTTTGTTGCTTGGAAGCTTCCTAGACGGTGAGATACCCTATCTGCCACTAGGGGTGAAAAGAAAATCGACTCGTTTCGAAAATATATAGTTTTTGATGAAAAAAATTAATTCATAATTTCATAAATTCAGCTTAATTCAAAAAAAATCTCAAATAAAGTTTGAGTTATAAATTTAGATTCTTTAACTCGACTAATTTGTATTCTTTTACTCGACTCGATTAAATACTCATACTTACTTGACATTGTATTCGCGTATTCGAAGAGACTCTTATGCATGGGAAATACAAGAGATATATACATATAATATTATAGTGTGGTAGTGAGATTCAACTTCTTGGTATGGCCAAAGCCATCAACCTGTTTGTTTGTCATTTAACGTCAAGGTTCAAGCCGGACGTTAGCATATTGACAAGCTTTTGATTCAAAACTTGTTATAAATAAACAAATCAATAATTGTATACCTTTTTGAATCAAACATGGAAAAGGTGACAAAATTGCCTTTGTCCCTCCACTTTGAATCTAATGATTTTTTATTATAAAAACCATTTTTTTTATAATCACCGGTATTTAATTCATGGCCGATTAATCTGGATCATGTCTCTACTTTTCAATTGAGGATTATTTACTTTTTTCCGTAAAAATCTTATCATTTCTTATAGCTAATCTCAATCATTAATTTTCATTCATCCAACAATCAAAAAAATATAAAACTTTAAAGTTTTAAACTGTATCAATGAATTTTGCACATGTGTGTGGGGGCATAATTCTCTTATATCCTATAAAACATTCAATTTTACACCTTCTTAGATCGTCGAATGATGATAAATAAATTATTGAGATTAACAGTAAACAAAAAGAAGATTTTTACAAGAAAAAACTAAAAAATAATCTCAATCGTCAATTTACTTCATCCAACGGTATCAACCCATCAATTGAAATGCATCAAAACTTTGTACTTAAAAATATACAGTTCATGAATGAACAATGCAAATTGAGTTCCTAAGCTAAAAGCTACTTATGTTATATATACACTCCTACTCCTACCAATTAACTTCATGGTATGATGTTATTAATAGGTAAAATGACAAAAGATGCCCTCAACGTTTGTATGTTTTGTCATTTGGCTCTCTATTTTTTTTGGAGTAAATAACCCCCAACGTTTCAATTTGATCCAAATATGTTTCAGTTGGATGGAAACCGTTAGTCAACTAACGGTCAGCGGCTGATGTTGACTGGACTTGCCACGTGTTAAGAGCTGCCGACGTCAGAATCAACCGTTGACACGTGGCCGAACCTGATGATGACACATGGCGAATATGATGCTGACACATCAACAAAACTTAACATGTGGCAAGTCCAGTCAAATCAACCGTTGATCGTCGGTTGACTGACAGTTTTCATCCAACAGGGGCATATTTGGACCACATTGAAACGTTGCAAGGTTGTTTGCTCCAAAAAAAAAAAGAATAGATGATCAAATGACAAAATATACAAATGTTGGGGGCATTTTTTTATCATTTTGCCTTATTAATATTGGTAGAAGAATTAAAATACAATGTTTTCATTTTGAAATTAAATAAAAAAGAACTAAATGGGACAATTATATTAATCAAATTATATTGCAACAACCAGAATTGGACCTAACGTTGAAGATTTAAAATGTGATCTACTATTCCTTCGGATTCCTTCATATCTTCGTTACCATTAATTATGAAATGTTATCACTATATATCTACCTACCTCCTTCACATTTACACAATATTATATCTACCAACACTACTAAGTACCCTAGTCTCTAAGGATACAATATTGGCATACTCGTTTCTAAAATTTTGGTGGTTTAATGGAAACTTAAAATTAGTCCCTGATAACAAGTATTAAAAAATGAATTAGACTCTAATAATAAGTATTGAAAAAAATTAGACTCATAATAACAAATATTGTAAAAAAAACTAACTTATAATAACAAGTTTTGGAAAAACTTAAATTTTAAAAATAGACTCATAATAACAAGTATTGAAAAAATTAGACCTTAGACCGTTTTATTTGTAATATGTGCCTAAGTTTATTAACAATTAAAAAATAAAATAGGTAATATTATATAATTCTTGGGATGTCGTATTTTGAATTTCAAATAAAACCCAAAATCTCTTCAACATTTAATTAACTTGTTCCATAGTTTGGTCCCTATTTCTCCCCTTTCTAAAATGGGGTTGGTTTGGCAATTATTATAATTTTAACCATACCACACCTGGAATTCATTTCACAAATCAGGATTTTCACCTGCCCAATTCATTATATTACCCACTTTTCCCCTAACCTATAAGCTTCCTCACATTCAAATTCATCTAGCCTTTTAACAATTATATTATCCCTTTTATCATTCAAATTCCTTGGCAGGTCATTTGATTAGGATTAGCAGCAAATTTATATTTGTAATATAAAAGTGAATATTTTTATATAACCATTTATATTAGGTTTATTGGCTAACTAAATTAAATTGAGCACTGTAGAAGTATATTTATTATTCTTCATTCAGAATGTTAGAGTTTAACCAAATAGAGTAGAATTATAATTAGTTGTTACAAAATACAATCAGACTAATAACTAAAATATATTCTAAGAATATTCACACAAAGGTAAGACTTACCTAAAATAAAATAGGTGAACAACAACCTACACATGGTTTACACAATTAGTCAAAGTTAAAAGGCTCAAACCTTTAGTAACAATATCAAAACCTAACAAATTTAAAAGAGGTCAAATATGTGTTTGATTATAAATGAGTTGTTTTTTTAATTATAATTTAATCACCCAATTTATTATTTGTCAGAAATGAGTTATTTATTTGTTAAAATTGAAACGAGCGTCTAATATGAATTGGTATAATAATAATTTTAATCATCGAAACTTATAGATCATATTAATTTAATCCCAATTCAAGACAATTTAATAAGATTAACTCTTTATATAAAAAAATTTACATTAGTGAAGTGACCGTATCTACTAGCAAACACTGTTAGGGTCATAACAAGTATGTATGTTCAATTAGTATGTCAATTATCCAATAATGAAGTGATTGTGTCTATCGAGCAATCTCATATGTCAATTATTGGGCTAATGGACAGTAGCAAGGAGTGCAACAATGGTCAGAGCCTCAGAGAGTCTGTCAGGAGGGTGCAATGTCAAAATTTTTAAACATAAATGATTAAATTTATTGAATTAGGACAAGATTGATGAAATGTCAACTTTTAGAGACAAAATTAACTTTTTATAATAAAATTTTATTTAAATAACTAAATTATCGCTTAAAAAGTGACATACTTGTAATCAAGTACATGATCGAGTGACATAAAATTCATTTTAACCCTTAAAAAATACACACATAAAATAAGTTGACGATATAACTTTCAACACATTTGATTACCACTAATTATTAATGGGTTTTGCTATAAGAACTATTGGGGTGTGTTTGGTTTTAGAGAATGAAATTCGTTTTATTTTCATTTTCTTGGAAAATAGAAAACGATGAAGAAAATGTGTTTGGTTATGAAAATAGAAAATGATTTTTAGAAAATGAAAACAAAAATTTAAAAACATAAAAAAGATGTTTTCATTGAAATGTTTTAGGAAAATAAAAAATATGAAAACAAGAGTTTTTAAATTTTAACCCGAGTTCGAATCTTTTTAATGCCATTTTTTTAAAATTTTGGTTTATTTACCTATATTTATTATTATTATTATTATTATTATTATATTTTCTAACTATATTTTATTTCAATTATTTAATATTTTTTTCATTTTTATTTTGAAAAGTTATATACCAAACACATTTTTACTATTTTTATTTTTGAAAATAACTTTACATCTCTATTAACCAAATATGTTTTCTAATTTTTAGAAATTAAAAATAAAAATTGTTTTTTAAAAATGAAAACAGAAAACAAAAATAGAAAATATTTTCTAAAACCAAGCGAAAACTTAAATTCTTATCATTAATGGTTATTTTACTTTTTCAATAGAATATATTAGAATGGAATTAATTACATTTCTAAAAAAATTAAATATCATTAATTTATGGCTTTTAATAGAATTAAATCCTAACATTATAAACCCTAGACCTTAAACTCTAATTCTGATCCGAACCCTAAACACTAAATCCTAAACCCAAAACACTAACCTTGACCCTAAACATTAATCCTAGACCCTATACAATAAACTCTAAACAGTAAACCCTATAAACCATAAAAATAAAACAACACTAAAATCCTAAAACAATAAACCCCCTAAACACTAAAAATTATAAATCATAAACCCTAAACAAAAACTCTTTTACATGATTATTAATTAAACACCATAAATAAATGATATTTAATACTTAAAAAATGTAATTAATTATATTCTAATAAATTTTATTAAAAAATAAAATAACAATTAATAAAAAAATTTAGTTGTTCTTATGCAGAGTCCTTATTAATTAATAAAAAAAAAGTCTTCTCTCCCAAGCTTTCGCATACAAGTTTCCTGTTGTCTATATATACCGCCACTCTCTCCCTTCAAAAACAAAGAACCCAAACTCTCTCACTCTCTCCGTTTTCCTCTCCAAAAATGGAAAATCGATTCATACTACGAATCTCTCGCATGTTCCGATCCTCATTCGGATCCTGCCGGACCCGAAAAATCTCCGACGTAATCGAAAACCCCGTTTTCACACCTCAAACCCACAACACCCTCCAACTGTTCAACCCTTCACCGTCACCGTCGCCACCAAAGGCTCGACCTTTCCCTTCCATTTGTAAACCCAAACGCCATGAACCAACCCGAAACGCCATTAATCATGGCTGTGTCATGATTACACCCAGAGAAACTATCCCACGACGTAAAGTGTTGGCGCGCTACCCTCCTTTTGTTGTTTCGTGTTCGGGTTCAGGCCTTGGTTTTGATGGCCGGAAATTCCCTGCCGATAATCACCCTTTGTCGCCATTGAATCTTTTCTCCGACTGTAAAGACTTTGGATTCTACGAGAAAAAGAAAAGCATCGCGAGACACAAAACGAAGAAGAAGAAGAAGAAAAGGGTTCATCTCAAAAGCAAGAATACGTCGACCGGTGGTGCCACGTTTTTCAGCTCATCTTCTCAAGGAAGTGTTAACCATTATTACAGTAATCATCGTCACAGTGGGTGGTGGTGGCTTAGCAGTGAAGACGAAACCGAGACTCTTTTCTCCTCGAGGAACCTCTCTTCGGATTCATCCGAGTCCTTCACCGGCCACCACCACCACCGGCCACGTTCCGACCGGAAAATGTGTAGCAATGCTCGTCGGAGAAGGCCCAAGAACCGGAGCTGCAACATGGGGGTTTTACCATTGGAAGGAGCCGGTAACGATGATAACAACAACAACAAAATGAACAGCAACAAAGCGAAAGACAGCTTTGCGGTGGTGAAACGTTCGAGTGATCCGTACAATGATTTTAGGACATCAATGGTGGAGATGATCGTGGAGAGGCAGATGTTTGGTGCGGATGATCTGGAACAGCTATTGCAGTGTTTCCTGTCGTTGAACTCTCGTCACCATCATCGGATTATCATTGAGGTTTTTACAGAGATTTGGGAGACATTGTTCTCTAACTGCTCTTACAAATTGTAGGAGAAAGAAACAAGACCAGTGTTGACTTTTGTTCCTGTTTTATTTTTCTTCATGTTCTCCACAAAATGTAGTTCCTTTTAATTAGATTTTAGAGCTCTAACTCTGAATTAACGTTGTTAATTAATAATTAATGTGATAAGGTTTTTGAGTTTTTTTGGTTGCCTTCTGATTTTCAAAGCTTTATCCTGACTATTTCGGACTAACTCGTGTCGCACGCACACTTGGCTTTGGTGGGTGAGTCTCCAAGCGGGAATTTTCTGTTTACACAAGGCCACGAACTCAAGACTTACTTAAGCGATACCAAGCTTTGGACCAACCCGTTGGTAGGTTTTTGAGTTTTTTTTTCTGCTCTCTTTTTTTATATGTTAGTTAATCGATAACTAGTTGGTCTAGTGAGATGAGACATTAGATCTCTTAATAAAGGTCAGTAATTCGAATCTTGACGTTGTGAATAGAGCAGCACTTGGTGCGGTTATTGCGCTTAAATTATTTTTACACTTTTTTAATTTAAAACAATAAACCATATGAATAAAGGAGAAACCCCATGAAAGAAAGATTAATGATTCATATAAATCACTTAATGGGAAATATCCTGAATAAACCCAACGGGTGACTAATAATCTCGTTATACAAAAAAAGGTAATTATCATACCTTTTTCTGATGAATCATATAGTCCTGCGACTTCGTCTACTAATAAGAATAAGATTAAAAAATGAATTGTAATTACAATTGAAACGACTGAAAAAGATATATGAGTTAATATATGTTCTAAAGTTCAAAAAATCATAAAAATGATGAAAAAAATGAGGGTTTCTCGATTTTGTGAAATGGAAATTAGGAATTAAATTAATTGTAGGACTTATTCTATCTCTTTTAGAAGATATTATGCCGCCTCATGGACTCGAATCGAGATGCTCTAGCACTGCTTCCTAAGAGCCGTGTCTACCGATTTCACCATAGCGGCTTGCTCGAAATCATATTCAATCGTCGAGATTGAAGGCGAATGAGTCAATTTAATGTAAAATATAAATTTTTTTAGGAAACATTTAATTCTAATTGAGAGCAAATTAGGTTGGGAGTGTCACTCCCATAACGAGCTTTTACAATATCTGATTAATCAGGCAATGAATTGAATATTAGTGATTAAACAAAAAATATATTAAAGGTTGTCCTAAATTCATGGGAGTTATTCAAAAAAATTTAAATTTAAGATGTCAAACAATGAATTATATATTTTTTAGAAGGTTAAAAAATTATTTATCATAGAATTTTTCAAATTTTTAATATTTTGTGTGAGTCATTATTATCTCACTGGTCCTTTAGTTCCATTGCTGCTGAAAGGGGTAAAATTGTATAATTTTAAAATCAACAAAGTTTTAATAAGTATTTGACTTAAAATTTGAGAGAGACAAAATTGAATTAGACGAATAATCAAACTAATTGAGATTAAAACTGTTTTTAGTGGAGTTCCTACCAAATTTATTTAAAATTTTATATTTGTAAATTGAATACTCGGGATTTAAAAAAAATCATTTCAATCCTTTAATAAGAATAGGTCATGATGGTAAGAGGGACCAAAATCAGAATGTGACATTTTTGTTGTTCTGTTTTCTTCCTCTGTACAACTACCTGTAGCTGGCTTATAGACTTGCACAACACTGATCCAAGCATATTGCTTTTATTTTTCTCTTTCCTCTTTTAAAAGTGAACTTGATTTTTTCGATGGGAACCCTAATTTTAACTGCGATTTTCTTCAAATTAAGCTCATATTGATTGGAGTTTACTGAAAAGATAGGCCAGAAAGGTGGGAGAGCAAAGGAAAAAAATAATTACTATGATTTTAGTCTTTTTACTACTATGTTTTAAAATTTAAACTTGTAATTCGGTAGCTCTACTTTGAACCAACATAATTTGATTTCTTCTCTTTATAAAGAGACTCGAATTTATTGAAATAGTGGTGGAATAAAATCTATTATTCTTATATTTTAGGATATAAAATTAGTGAAATTAAACCTCAACACTCTATTTTCTATGATTTTCCTCTAAAATTTTATTAAATTAAAAAATAAACAATTTGGTATCTCCCATAATTTCATCTTAGTTATGCCCATGAACTGGAAATTTTTTTCAACAACTTGGTTTAATTACAATAGTATAAGACAGACACAAAAATATATGTCAATGGCGTGAAATGTTAGAAAGTTAAATAAGAAATTTAAAGGTACAAACTTAGATAATCGATAAAAGATAGAAATACAATATATAAACTACATGAGAATTTAAAATTTCCAGGAGGTGTAATTGTCTCCTAGCACCTTTCAATCAATCTATGATCTTAATACTTTCTAAAATACTAATAACATTCAATCAAGTAAAGCAAGGCATGCGTATTGCATGGTATAGAATGGAGTTCCAAAAAGTTTTGAAGAAATCTCAAAACATAAAGAAAGTTGGTCCCTATATGCATCAACTTCCTACCAATACCAAGTGAATAAGGTTAATGATTAGCAAAGCAAACCACCCTTTCTTTTTCACTCATTTTGCAGCTTGGGATCAACTTATAGTCTACTGGATGGTTTGTTTTTGTCCCTCTATTGTATATAAATTTGATAGTTAATCTATGTATTCTTTTTGATAAATTACATGCTCATTTTATGATCCATGTACGAGATTCACGACTCTCCCTCTCAACTATGTCGTCTTTAAAGTTCGAATTCAGATTCTTTTTTTGGGAAAACAATGTACCTTGTCATTGTACACAACTTTAATTGGTTAATTTATATATTTTAATTTGACATAATTTATTTTTACTTTAATAATAATATTTACACTGGCGATGGAATAAACAATTCCATAAGCGGAGTTAATTTAGGGCTTATATAACTTAAGCCCATTCCATGTTTTTTTGGCCTCTTTGGGTTGTTTTGTGTTTGACATTATATGTGATGGAACAATACAAATCCTGGAAAACCATATTGAAATGTTTGAATAGAATACAACCATTTGGGCAAATCAGTACATTCCTGAAAGAGGCAAAGACAGCTTGGAAGAAACATGGAATTTGAATGTTGTGTGTGTTTTGTCCTCCTTTAACACCAAACAGCATCTCTGAATGAGTTTATGCTTTTGGTAGTTTTAACTTGAGTGAGTTTTAATACCCACAACTTTCAATTTGGTAGCTTTAAATAGGAAGACTTGTCCTAGTCGCAATTTTAGACGGATGCAATATGAGCAACCAAACAAGATCTTCAAAAAAGTTCGGGAACTTATTATTTTATTCATGGAAAAGCAAAAGCAAAATCATGTTGTATATAAAATTTTTACTCACAAATTTAGGTCCTTCAATATTTTTTGAATTATATATTAAGAGTCATATTTTTAATAAATTATACACGATCCTTTAATTTTTGAGTCGTTTCTAATCCTTTCAAATCATTTTATCTTCTAATTTATTAAACTAAAACCTTTAATTTTCTCTATAAACATTTAATTCAATTCATTTGGACCTCTTTTTTTTTAGGACCTTATGCAGTCGCTCATCTCGCACATGTGCAAAACGCCCACTGTATATATGCGACACATTTGAACATGTATTTTATATTTATGTAATGTTTTGTATCATGTGGTATTTTGCTTAGTTATTGAAATCATTTTATTTAGATGGCAATTTGTTTGTTAATATTATGTTCGATCAGGTAAATTACACCATGTTACCGAATTATTATTATTTTTTATTTTGGTCACTAAACTAATTTTTTGGCAAAATCGCCACTAATGTTATATTTTTTATTTTAGTCACTGACCGTTAAACTTCTGTTAAATTTTAATTAAGATGGTGACATTGCATGGTATAATAACAATTTTAGTCTCAAAACATATTGATTTCATTAACTTGGTCCTCATTTTCTAGAATTAATTTAATTTTTTTTACGTTTTTATAATTTTCTGAAACTGTTACGAGTATATTCTAGAATTAATAACATTGAATTCCAAATGCCACATTAAAAAAATTAATTAGATTAAGTGAAATTGCAGAAGAATAATAATAATTTAAACAAATATATAAGTGATGATTTGACACACGACAATGTATAATTTTATGGATCATTAATAAATTATATGATAAATCATGAGATGCAGGGATCACGCCAAGATTTGGAGTTAGTGGCAACACATAAATGTTTGGAATTAAGAGAGCAAGTTCAAAAATAAATTAATTTGTAAAAAAATTTATATAGGAGGACAAAGCTGGAAAAAAAATAGGAGTGGTGGCAATTCTTTTCTCCACCACCATTTACCTCTGTCACTGATGAAATGTGATGTGGTGGTTGTTCACCTCGTCTCTTAATCATAAGGTTAAATGTTTCATACTCATAAAAATAAAGTACATTTTATGGTCATTTGTTTACCTCTTAGGCTCTTAATGAGAGCATCTTACGACGAAAAAATTAATTATTATTATCAAAAGCGGATAGAATAACTCAAATAAAAAATAATAATCATATGATAAAATAGCATAAGAATAAAATAAAATAAAATAAAATGAATTTATAGATAAATAAGTTTATGTTATAATTTATACAGGTAGTAGTCAGAGTTGAATGGTGGAAGTCCTAACTGGCTGGCTGGCTCCGTGAATCACGGTTTTGTCTGATTGTTTAGTATTATGAGCCAAATTACTTTTCAAAGCACTAATTATTTGATTTACACAATGAAATCAAGAAGCTCCATTCCACAAAATCAATCAATCGAAACACCCAAAATGATTAAAAGTTGCAGACCAAAATTTATTTGGAAATTAAAGCACAACCCTGCCTCATACTTCCTTCAGTCTTCTATCATATTCCACTATTGTCGGTCCATTTCAAGTACTAATTAATATTATATCAATAGATAAAATATGTGTGTACGCGTTTATAAAATCAAAGGCATTGCTAATTTTCATTTCTTTCCCTTTGGACCGCTCCTTGCTTCCACCAAAAGAGGCTACATGCCAACTCCACCATCAAAAAGCAAGTGCAAACAATCTTATCATAAGTAATAGTAACCAATATTATTAATGATCTTATTTTAAATTGGTCACTAAGCTTTCGAACGTTATAATTTCATCTTTAAATTATAACTCTCATTCTAAATTGTCTCTCAAGATTTTGAACATTCCAATTTTATCTCAGACAATGAACCTTATTCTAAATTGGTCTTTTCTAACTCTTAAAGGTTCGAATTTCATCTCCGAATTATAAGTATATTCCAATCATATCTCATGTTAATAAAACTGTTATAAAAATGGTTTATTGTCATGTAAACATTGATTTGTATTATGTAATAATATGATGTGACATAAACAATAATTTGAGGATGGAATTGGAACGTTCAAAAGTTTGAGGGTCAATTTAAAATGAGGGTCGTGCTTTGAGAATGAAGTTGAAATATTCAAAAATTTAATAATCAATTTAAAATGAGGGTCATAGTTTAAGAATACATGGTGCAATTCATTCTCAATGAACTAATAATTTTTTAATACATTGTTGCTAAAAAAAAATCTAATATACTGATGTAATTACGTGGTAGTATTTGCTCATATTTTTTTCTTAATCCTTTAATAAAGAATACATATTACTCACAAAAATTCTTAGACACGAAATTTTTAAAATGAACATTATTTCTGTTCCGCTGCAGTCCCTCATTAGTTTCTTGATGAATTAATAATTAACCCTTAAAAGTTCCTTTTTTTCTATTTTTTGGTTATCAACTAAGCCTAGTGGGGCCTCCTTGATGACCCAATAATCCAACACAAAGACATCAAAGGAGCGTATGTGAGGACAAAGAAAGATTAAAGTGGAACAAAGTACCCTTTAGCCTCTCTTATTTGTATAAAGAAAAGCTTGAGGACATGTTGAACATTCATCATCACCATCAACAAACAACTCCCCCTTTGAATATCTTTGTTTCGCAATCAAACAAGAAACATGCTGCTTAGAAATCCCATTTCCAACACCAAAAACTTCTTTCGAAGAACCCTACGAAGTTTCAAATCTTTCTTCAACATTGGGTGCGAAGTTGAGCCTTACCAAAAGCTACTACCCAAAGCTTCTCCACCTTCCAACAACCCCCATAATTACCAAGACCTTGAAAAGTTCTACGCCGAGTTCACTCAAACGTGGGACTCCAGCAATGGCAAGACAAAGAGCAGAAACAAGGAGATAATGTCATCGAGTCGGTGTGCAACTCAAAGAAGAGAGGGTATTGTTGAGTCCAAAACGAGGAGCGGTGGCAATGTGGAGAAGAAGCAAGAAGGGTATTCATGTTCGAGGAGTTTTTCAGTGGCCCAGAAGCTGAGGGAAATAGAAATGATGGATGTGAGCGATGTGGATCATGTTCTCGACATCGAAGAGGTTCTTCATTACTATTCTCGTCTCACGTGTCCGGCCTATGTCGACATCGTCGACAAGTTTTTCATGGACATTTGCAGTGAGTTTTTGGGACCGAATGGTTCCTCGACGAGTGTCGGTTCGAGACCAAAGTTCCGATCAGTGAGACACTGATGACGCTATATTTAGAGAGGTTTGGGACAGATCAAAATTTGAAGTTGTTTCATAGTATCTTTTGTTACGAGCTGTGATCATTTCTCTTTGATTATGATTTAGTTATGATTCACTAGATCTGTTTATCTGTGTTTACTGACTCTTGCTTTATATCCTCCATTGATGCCATTTGACTCATGATTGTGAGACATGTTGGATTTGATCACTTAAGTTGATGTTTTTGAGGTTGCCTTGGATCCCTACGTCGGTGGGGACTGGGGACTTGAGGAGTGGACATAAGTAATGGTCGGACGGATCAAAATGGGATATCAAAGTCTAAACCAACTAATTCCTTTTTGAGTTAACTGCATCACATCACGTGTCTTCAAATTATAACTCACATTCATCAAACTTTTGAACATTTTAATTTTATTCTCAGACTGTGATTTTTGTTCTAAATTGGTCCCCAAATTTTTTAACAGTCTAATTTCATCATTAAATTATCAGTATATGCTAATCATGTTTCATACTAAAAAAAATGACTATAAAAATTATTAACTACGATATAAACACTAATGTGTATTATGTAACAATATGAGGTGACGCAAACGATAACAAGAGATGGAATTCAAACGTTCAAAAGTTTTGAGACTAATTCGGAATGAGAGTCTTGGTTTGATATGATATCGAAACGTTTAGAAGTTTATAAACCAATTTAAATGAGGATTATAGTTCAGGAATGTATCGTGTAATTAACTCTTCTATTTGAGTTGAGCCGTGTATAATAGGACCAATTGATCGTATATAAATTTAAAAAACTAAATCTTAATTCGATTAACATTTCCTAGAGAACAAAGTTTGAATGTGTTTTAGTATAATAACATATAATTTACCTATTCTATAAAAAAAAGTTCACGAATGAAAATGTATTTTTATACCGAAAGAGTGGGCCCAAATTGAAAAAAAAATGTGAGAGCTTATTTGTTACCCATGAGTCATGCAAATGAAAAATGGGGACGGAGGCCCAGATCAAAATGGTTTGTTAAATTGTAAAGGTGTTTCCTTTTGCATGAAGTAAAGTAATTCCAAAAACAGAACCCAGAACGAGAAGGAAACCGGCAACATTGAAAAATGGAAATATTTACAAGATATAACACATTGAGAGATGAACAAATTGTGTTTCTTAATCATAATTAGAAATCAGTGATCATCTCAAATCATGATCATCATAGCTGCAGTGAGGTGGCCAAGTCCACCAACTTTGGGGCCTCAACTCTCCATGAAAGCTCAATGTCTTCGGCTACCCTTTTCGCATCGAATGAAGCACCGAGCAAACCACGCCTCGTAAACCCCACAGCGTATAGCCCATCGCCTCCTTTCCAACCGTTGGGGAATGGCTGCCTCGGCATCCCATCTTTCTCCGAAAACATATCAGCACCCTGCACATTCAATCCATTTCAGACTACGGACAGACAATATATCCTCTGATCACATCGAAATACACGACCCTTGGTTACTCGGTTAATTATATAGATGGCACTGAGAAGAGGGCATAAGTGGAGTTACCTTCAACCATTGTGGTACATTGCTCTTGTAACCGGTGGCAAGCATGATGGCATCAAACCTCTCCTTTCTTCCGTCTACAAACTCTGCCCCAAGGGACGTTATCCGTTTTATTCCCGGATAAACCTATCACATTATATAAACACTTCAATTAACAACACTTTTACTTTATATAATGCTATGCAACATCTGTTCTGTATACACAAGACAAAAGTTTTTCCTTCAACCTTAATGTTTCCACTCTTGATCTTTGCTATCGTCCCAACATCCAAAACAGGTGTCTTGCCGGATATGCTCTTCAGTTCCAGGGGACCCGTTTTGGGACGGCGGAAGCCGAATTTTTCTGTGTCTCCGAGCAGGAAATGCGACATCAGAAGCAAAAACCGGTACACGAGGCGAATAGGGAACCACTTGAGCATCCATATGAACAATCCAAATGTTGATATTCCTAGCATTTCACGAGGCAAGACGTGCACCTGCAGCAATGTCCATTAAAAAGGGCTAAACAAGAGATGATTATATGAGATGAAAGAAGCGATGTTTACCGAGTCTCTAACGATGAGTGATGTGCGAGCATTGTAGTTGGCAAGATCCAAAGCAACCTCCATGCCCGAATTCCCACACCCAACCACCAAAACATCCTTCCCTCCATACGATCTTCCATTTCTGTAGGAGCTTGTGTGAAGTATAGCCCCACCAAAATCGCCCATCCCTTCGATAAACGGCATCACTTCATCGGCATTCTCTCCGGTGGCCACAATAAGCCACTGTGACACATACTCAATCTGTTCTTGTTCCGGCCCCGAGGTGACACATACTCTCCAAACGCCATGTCGATGATCAAATTCTGAACTCATTACAGTCTTATTAAAAACCGGTTCTAAACCAAAATGATTCTTGTAGGACTCTAAATAATCCAAGAACTGGTTTCTTGTAGGGTAAGTAGGGAAATCTGCAGGGAATGGCATAAAGGGTAGCTCACAAAATTGCTTTGGGAGATGAAGGCAAAGACGATCATGGGTTTTCAGCTTCCACAAGGAAGCAATGCAGTTAGCCCTCTCCAAGATTAAGCTAGGGATCCCTTTCTGTTTGAGACAAGCAGCAGTGGCTAAACCTGAAGGGCCAGCACCGATAATAATAGGACATGTCACCCACAAACAACTTGCTAACTTTGTCATATTTTCTTGTTAAAGATGGTAGCCGTGGACAATTTCTGCATCGAGTTGATAGTCTAGGAAGAACGAAACACCAAATATATGGTGGAAAAAATGGATAAGTGATGCGTGAAAAACGGTTTTTGAAGCTAGAACGAAGATTAGGGTGATGCTGACATGGTTTTCAATCCTATCTATGGCAAGATACACCGGAGAGAGGATGTATATGCAAATTCCTGAATTTTTGGAGGGATGAATTGAAACAGTCTACGATAATATTTCAAAGTATTTTTTTTCTATTTTGTTTAGCCACGTCCAAAGCTATACGATCACATCTTTAGATTTGATTTTGTTTCATAATCTCTTATTATGAATTAAGTCGCTTTATTACAGTATATACCCTCGAAAAACCACAATGAAAATTTAAATCTGTTATGCGATTCAGGTTCCATCCAACAATGATACTAATGACGAATATTGCCTCATCCAATGATATCAATGGCACTTTTGTTGTCATTGTATATGTTTTTATGGGGTGAATCTCTCTATTTAAGTTTGAGGCTAAACAAAATATAACAAAAATTCCAATTGAGTCTAGTTTTGTCGACGTGTCTATATATAGAAGGGTGTGAGATTGAGTATGCTTAAGTGCCCAATATCTTTCCATTTATAGGTGAGGAGTGATAAGATGAGTAAAAATATTGTATCAAATCGTATGTTCAAACGAAAATAAATTTGATTTTTTTAAATATTAAAAAATAAAACATTATTAAGCTCCCAGCAAAGAATAGGCTCATCTCCTTTGGCCTTGAAATTGATGGGGAATGTATTTTCTGTGGTGGAGATTTGGAGTCAACAGACCATCTGTATTTTCCTTAAAGGGTTCTAAACTCATTGGAGGGTTGGCTAACGGGTCTCTTTGTATAGAATGGGGATTGAAATGTTGATGGATGTATAGCATGTATAGGAATTTGATGTATTTGTGTTGCAGTTTACTGTTTTTTAGCCTGTATAGAATAGGCTCATCTCCTTTGGCCTTGAAATTGATGGGGAATGTATTTTCTGTGGTATCAAATGCTTAAATTGTAGGAATGATGAGTTTGACATAGATCTTGAAGAGATAATATGGTCATGGAAGCAGTTTGATGTTCTTTTATTCATTATTTACAGATATTATACCTAATTGTCATAATTTTTTTGCGATCAATAACTGTATCATGAAAATCTTCAAGACAAACGATTATAATCAGATTCACTGTGAAATTTGAGTTTATAGCTCTAGGTAAATTTAGTGAAGAGAGTGAATGACTACGAAACTTCTTGGAGGATATGCCTGAATGGTTAAAGCTTGTGCTTACAATATGTATATATTGTGATAGCCAAACTACTTTTGATAAGGAACAAAACGTAATGTACAATGGTAAGTCAAGACACATGCATCGTCGACACAATATCATTAAGCAATTGATCTCAACTAGAGTTATATCTATTGATTTTATAAAAATCAAATATAACATTGTGGATTCGCTAACCAAAGGGTTGAACTGATATTAGGTTGATAAAACATCAAAAGGAATGAAACTAAAGTTCATAGACATTTAAGTGTGAAGGAAAACTCAACCTAGTTGACTCCAAGATCTAAGTTCAAAGGGCAGCCTACTTTTATAGACTTTGTGAGGTCACAGTGGGAGTTTTTATTCCAAGTCCTTTCTTGTGATGAAAACAATGATTAAAATGTGAACATGGTTAAACAAATGCTTTTAATGATTATCGTGTGTCTTAGTGAGTCAAACAACATAAGTCACTTCTGTGAGAGTGAAGTGTGGATGCTTCAAGGAAACTATTAGGGCATAGTTCTTTTAATATCTTGCAGAACCAAGAGATATTCTCGGCCATATGGACATACTCATGAGAATTAAAACCTCACCATGAAGACATTTGTGTGAAGTATATCATCATTTACACAAACGACTGAACAATTCAAATATATTGTGTCTACTAGTTAGCCAATAAAGTAAATATGCTGAAGTAAACATACTTTAACAAGAAAAGTTTCAAGGGTTGCTGCCTACCTAACTCCTGCAAATACCAAACGTAGACTCTATCGCCACTTCGTGTCATTGATCTATCAATTTTATTCACGCAAGAGATTGTTAGAAAAATAATAGATAACTAATGACTTTGAGGCATATTATTTATCGATACACTTGGAGATTCGAATAATAAACATTGTGATTTATATTCTACTTTATAATACTTTTAAAATGTTATAACATGCTCAAATAGTTTAGTAAAGAATTTGTGAATATAATTTTGTTCTTTTTATTTTTAATATAATTATATATATAATCATTGAATTAATTTTTTAATAAATATTAAAATTACTAATTAAATTAAATTTATTAAAATTATTAATTAAGTTAAAAAATTAATTCAATGATTATATATAATTAAGTTTAAATTTTTAGATGGTTTGCCAAGGGCATGTACTATAATAAAGCAACTTAATTTATAATAAAAAATTTATATAATCAAATCAAATCTAATCTAAACATGTAATTGTATAGTTTTGGGAATGGCTAAACAAAATAGAAAAAAATAGTTTAAAATATTATCATAAACTGTTTTAATTTATCTCTCCAAAAATACAAGAATTTGCATATACATTCTCTCTCCAATGTATCTTGCCATAAATAAGATTAAAAACCATATCAATATCACCCTAATCTTCATTCTACATTCAAAAACCGTTTTTCACTCATAACTCATCCATTTTTTCCACCATATATTTGATGTCTTGCTCTTCCTAGACTATCAACTCGAAGCAGAAAGTGTCCACAACCATTATTACCTTTGCCTTTAAACTAGTTGCATTTAGTTTAGAGTAAGATCTTATCTAGCTAACAATCATGGTCGGTATCAATTATTCGAAAAAAAATGATCACCGAAAGCCTGTCCATAAAACTATTGTTATGAGACTACGGGGCTGCTTTTCATAGCTCTAACTTTCTAGAATAATGGGTACGGGGTAAGGATATTCTGAAAGCTCCCCAAAATCCATCTATTTTGGGATTTGTTATTGGGTTAGGTTTTTCGACTAACAAACTGTGCGACCTTCAAACGAAGTAACTTAAGAAAAATGTCTAAGTCAACATTCAAGCTCACTCGAGAAGATCAAATTCTTTCAAGACACTGAAAATTGTAAATTTAAGCAAAAGCAAACCAATAAAAGACAACTAAGAACAAGGAAAGAACACAAAGAACAAGAAAGAGCTTTTAAACTAAATGCTTTAATTTCTCTCAAGTTATGGATGATACAAATGAGGTGTGGATAACCTCTATTTATAATTAAGTCCTCTTACATCTAACGATTACAAATGATTTACATCAACGTCTATGATCAAAAGTCACCTACCACAAGATCGTTATCAATGGAAAGTATATTCTATGTTCACATTGAATGTTCACACTGATCCAAAAAACTTAACCTTCTAGAATCCTTCCTAGATTGATTTGAGTATGGTATTCTTTTTAAGCCCAAAATCTCACAAAAAACCTTTTAGACAATTATGTGCACATGTGTTTCAGACTCGAACTCACAGTCCATGACATATTACAGAGATCACACTATCATCTTTTGTAATGTTAGAACTTGTATAACTAGTCCTTGCTTCAGACACCTCTGATCCATGATTTAAACCTTATTTCCCTTCATATTTTGTTGGTGTCATCCCACCATCACCAACTTGACTCTCTGCAGGTAAATGATTCATGGCATCTTGGTCTAGCTTGTTATAAAACCTGATGGTACTATCAGGAAGCATATCAAATGTCGGTATATTTTCGCCATGGTTATGAGAAGACTTTTCACCCTTCTACTAATGCTCAACAAGGGAAGCCATCGCTTCACATAAGTAAGTCCAACATAATGAGAAGATGATGAACTTGTGACAGCAGTCATGGTCGGTGAGATAGTGCACTCTAGAAATCATGGATTTAAATTACTATTGCAACAATGTTTTTTGTCGTGTTGTGCTTATTGCGGTTGTAGACATAACATATGTTATTGCAGTCTCTAGAGTTATCACAATCGTGAATTTTTTAAATTCATACAACTCATTGTAAAACATAATAATTATAAAAAAAAGTTAATTTTATAAAAAGTTAGTTTTAATGATTTTTAGAGTGCTTTCTAACATGTATGAATTTTTTTTATATATTTCTGTTGATTCTTTAAACGAGTTGATTTTTTTTTCATTTTATCGTAAAAAATATCGGGAATAGCGGACTATTATTGCCGTAATTGGCCTTTAGCCATTAAATTACAGCCACTATCCATCACTATTGGTGAACAAGTCAAATTCAATATAATCTTCTTCAATCACTAAATTTGAACAAAATTCGAGATACAAAGAGATAAATTTGCTTGAGATATCCAAATGACTAATATTGAACCTTATTTATAGTGGGAAAAGGAGAGGAATTTAATAGGATAATATCCGAAAGGTATAGGAAAATTAAGGTCCATTATGGACACTAAATGGCCAAAAATGAAGAGTCTATAGCTTACTTAAAATTACAATTTTAGAATATTCATTTTTAGAATATTCTACAACTCTTGGGAGGAAAATAATATTGCGTGGGCTGAAATATTTATAGGCCCATTAAAATTCAATCGATTCAGACATTTTGTGT
This sequence comes from Hibiscus mutabilis, assembly GCA_019671005.1. Lineage (NCBI taxonomy): Eukaryota > Viridiplantae > Streptophyta > Magnoliopsida > Malvales > Malvaceae > Hibiscus > Hibiscus mutabilis. Next base: position 10,464 of record JAGYYJ010002434.1, on the reverse strand, counting down.
TGCCTACATTGTGCGAGTATGCCCTTAACTTTGCTTTGGATTGATTTGCACCCCTTGCACGAGTGAGAGATTTGGCTTATTCATTTACTAACCAACAAGTTGTTTCTAGTTTATAAATACTTTTCATACCTCACGCATTTCTAATTTTTGATGAAAGTGTTTTAAGCACCTATTTTTTCCTCAACAACATTTTTTATGTGTCTTACGTTGAACATTAATTTCTCATTCTTTACTAAACTATTTGAGCATGTTATATAACATTTTAAAGGTCTTATAAAGTAGAATATAAATCACAATGTTTATTATTCAAATCTCCAAGTCTATCGATAAATAATATGCCTCAAAGTCATTAGTTATCTATTATTTTTCTAACAATCTCTTGCGTGAATAAAATTGATAGATCAATGACACGAAGTGGTGATAGAGTTTACGTTTGGTATTTGCAGGAGTTAGGTAGGCATCAACCCTTGAAACTTTTCTTGTTAAAGTATGTTTACTTCAGCATATTTACTTTATTGGCTAACTAGTAGACACAATATCTTTGAATTGTTCTGTCGTTTGTGTAAATGATGATATACTTCACACAAATGTCTTCATGGTGAGGTTTTAATTCTCATGAGTATGTCCATATGGCCGAGAATATCTCTTGGTTCTGCAAGATATTAAAAGAACTATGCCCTAATAGTTTCCTTGAAGTATCCACACTTCACTCTCACAGAGGTGACTTATGTTGTTTGACTTACTAAGACACACGATAATCATTAAAAGCATTTATTTAACCATGTTCACATTTTAATCATTATTTTCATCACAAGAAAGGACTTAGAATAAAAACTCCCATTGTGACCTCACAAAGTCTATAAAAGTAGGTTGCCATTTGAACTTAGATATTGGGGATTTCCAGTCAACTAGGTTGAGTTTTCCTTCACACTTAAATGTCTATGAACTTTAGTTTCATTCCTTTTGATGTTTTATCAACCTAATATCAGTTCAACCCTTTGGTTAGCGAATCCACAATGTTATATTTGATTTTTATAAAATCAATAGATATAACTCTAGTTGAGATCAATTGTTTAATGATATTGTGTCGAAGATGCATGTGTCTTGACTTACCATTGTACATTACGTTTTGTTCCTTATCAAAAGTAGTTTGGCTATCACAATATATATATATATATATATTGTAAGCACAAACTTTAACCATTCAGGAATATCCTCCAAGAAGTTTCGTAGTCATTCACTCTCTTCACTAAATTTATCTAGAGCTATAAACTCAGATTTCATAGTGAATCTGATTATAATCGTTTGCCTTGAAGATTTTCATGATACAGTTATTGATCGCGAAAAAATTATGTCAATTAGGTATAATATCTGTAAATAATGAATAAAAGAACATCAAACTACTTCCATGACCATATTATCTCTTCAAGATCTATGTCAAACTCATCATTCCTACAATTTAAGCATTTAATACCACAGAAAATACATTCCCCGTCAATTTCAAGGCCAACGGAGATGAGCCTATTCTATACATGCTAAAAAACAGTAAACTGCAACACAAATACATCAAATTCCTATACATGCTATACATCCATCAACATTCCAATCCCCATTCTATACAAAGAGGCATGTTAGCCAGCCCTCCAATGAGTTTAGAACCCTTTAAGGAAAATACATATGGTTTGTTGACTCCAAATCTCCCCCCACAGAAAATACATTCCCCATCAATTTCAAGGCCAAAGGAGATGAGCCTATTCTTTGTTGGGAGCTTAATAATGTTTTATTTTTCAATATTTAGAAAAATCAAATTTATTTTCGTTTGAACATACAATTTGATACAATGTTTATACTCATATGACCACTCCTCACCCATAAATGGAAAGATATTGGGCACTTAAGCATACTCAATCTCACACCCTTCTATATATAGACACGTCGACAAAACTAGACTCAATTGGAATTTTTGTTATATTTTGTTTAGCCTCAAACTTAAATAGAGAGATTCACCCCATAAAAACATATACAATGACAACAAAAGTGCCATTGATATCATTGGATGAGGCAATATTCGTCATTAGTATCATTGTTGGATGGAACCTGAATCGCATAACAGATTTAAATTTTCATTGTGGTTTATCGAGGGTATATATTGTAATAAAGCGACTTAATTCATAATAAGAGATTATGAAACAAAATCAAATCTAAAGATGTGATCGTATAGCTTTGGACGTGGCTAAACAAAATAGAAAAAAAAATACTTTGAAATATTATCGTAGACTGTTTCAATTCATCCCTCCAAAAAGTCAGGAATTTGCATATACATCCTCTCTCCGGTGGATCTTGCCATAGATAAGATTGAAAACCATGTCAGCATCACCCTAATCTTAGTTCTAGCTTCAAAAACCGTTTTCACGCATTACTTATCCATTTTTTTCCACCATATATTTGGTGTTTCGTTCTTCCTAGACTATCAACTCGATGCAGAAATTGTCCACGGCTACCATCTTTAACAAGAAAATATGACAAAGTTAGCAAGTTGTTTGTGGGTGACATGTCCTATTATTATCGGTGCTGGCCCTTCAGGTTCTGCGCCACTGAAAAACTCCTCGAACATGAATACCCTTCTTGCTTCCTCTCCACATTGCCACCGCTCCTCGTTTTGGACTCAACAATACCCTCTCTTCTTTGAGTTGCACACCGACTCGACGACATTATCTCCTTGTTTCTGCTCTCTGTCTTGCCATTGTTGGAGTCCCACGTTTGAGTGAACTCGGCGTAGAACTTTTCAAGGTCTTGCTAATTATGGGGGTTGTTGGAAGGCGGAGAAGCTTTTGGTAAGGCTCAACTTCGCACCCAATGTTGGAGAAAAATTTGAAACTTCGTAGGGTTCTTCGAAAGAAGTTTTTGGTGTTGGAAATGGGATTTCTAAGCAGCATGTTTCTTGTTTGATTGCGAAACAAAGATATTCAAAGGGGGAGTTGTTTGTTGATGGTGATGATGATAAGGATCAAAAGAACACTCTATGAGCAATATAATCCTGAGAAGAATACAGTTTAAGTATAAATCAAAGATGAAAGTTTTAATCATGATTGATGCACAGATCTGACACATTTCCCATAAACACATTCAATTGATAGGAGATAAACAGTATGATTTCGACGCATGAACTGCGCCAACAGCTCTGTATAATGGAGTCACAATGGATCCACCGGTATACAAGTATCTAATAAACCGGATCCATATACATTTCACCAAATAAAAATAAACATTAAGAAGAAAAAAAGCACCCTAAATTCCCCTGTAGGAATTTTATTCTAAAACAAATGAAAATTTAATCAATCAAAAGTAAAGCGGTATTGAATCCTAGAGGAAATGAGTCGGAGATCAGATTCAGACACGAGCTGCAATAGCAGCGGCATCGGCGGTATTGGAGGCAGCAGCAGCACCTAGAAAGGACAAGAAACCTGTGGATGCTTGTTCTTGTTCGTCCAAGAAGAGATCCTCAGGGGCCCTGAAGGCGCCGTGAGCACAGACTAGTCCAACTCCAATCATGAGAGCGGAAATGAGAAGAGATCCAACGGAGGTGAGGAAGACAACGAAGACGCTGAAGACGATGAGGATGCCGAGGGTCTCACGATCGGAGAAGGAACGACCGAATAGGACGAGAGGCTGGTCGGCTGGACGGAAGAGGTAGAGGAAGATCCAGGAGCTGAGGAGTCCAAGGAGGAGGAGAAGGGAGAATGGATGGGCAAGAAGGGAAAAGGCGAGGGTGAGACCAATTACCGACAGATAATTGACTCGGAAGTAGGAGTAATTCTTGCGAACACGGACGAGGGCTTCAGAGAAAGATTCAGGCTTGGAGAATGCGGAACGATCAGCAAGTTCAACCCAGGGACGGCGCTGGGAGAGGCCGTTGCGAATGGAATCATTGAGATGGGAGAGGAGAGAGAGAACTGCGGGGGTGGCGGGGGCGGCTGGGATTCCACGGATTGTGCGGAGGAGATAGGGAGGACGGCGGGACCTGCTGTAGACATTGCAGTTGGTTGGAGAAGAAAACTCAAACTGTTTGAGTTTGGGTTTAGGCAGAGAGTTTGGATTTAGATCTAGATCTAGATCTGGATCTAGTTTAGACGGCGTCCAGAAAATAAATACTCCTATAAAGGAGAAGGACGTTTCACGGTATTTTCTTTCCTTTTCTTCATCGTTACGGATCCACCGCCATATAATGTCAATCCAGGCTCCAGCAACTTAATTCCGAGTATTAAACTATAATTTCGAATTGGTTTTTCAAAATCAGACGTAGAATAGATCTAAATTAAATTTAAATCAAGCCCTGCTTAAATTCATTGCATCAATCTGCATGTTTGGATTCCATTATGCAGATTAAATTGTGACAGGTCATGTAATTACAGCGCAGGTCTACCGTGCGGTATATTTAGTGTACGGCTAAAAGACCGTAAGTTTCGAAATATGTCTTTGAACTGAAAATATTAAACATTTTAATAATATTTTCGGTTGGTTTAATATCGAAAATTACAAAATAAATATCGATATTTGTAAAAAAACAACCGAAAATGTTATCAAGAAGTCTAACATTTTCGGTCAAATCTTAGTTGGGTATGGATGAACTTCGATCGGGTCTTAGTCGAGTTCAGATAGAGTTCAGTTGGGTTTCAGTCGAGTTCAGATGGACTTCGGTTGGGTTATATCAATTTCAGGTTGTGTTCGAAACGAGTTTTTACTAGGTTCAAATTATGTTTAGGTAAGGTCATTATTGAAATAAGGTAATCTAACAAAATAGTTGTTCTCTTTCACGATAGATAGCTTATAGTAATATCATCTCTTTTTCTTCGATCAAGTCAGGTTTGTGAGTTTGTAATATTAAATTATTAATTATTACTTTTTTTAAGTTATTCTAGTGCAATTTGCAACATATGTATCTTTTTACGTCTTCGCTAATTACGTGATTGGTTATTTATAATGGTATAATTTGTAAATAAAATTGTCTACTAGAACTAACAAACCGACTTATAGTTTGTTCGAATATGGTTTGAATCGAGTTAACTCGGGTCAAAATCAAATTCATATTAGTACTTAGTAATAACTATTTTTTCAGCATAACAATAATAACAACAATTTAACAATTTGCTAAGTTTTAATATTCGACAAGTACAAATAAATCATCTACGCAATTTTATAGTTTATAAATTGTAAATTTGTAATCTTACTTTAACAATAAGTAAATTCTTAAGTTTTAATAACAATGACACTAACAACAACAAAAAATTAAGCTTTAACAGTCAAAGAAGTGCTCAAACTATACTTTTTTTCCAGTTATGTGCTTAAATTTTATTTTGGGTCAAATAAGTGTCTAACGTTTTCAACGTTACTCAAATAGGTGTCTCACCGTTATTGTTCATTAATTTTCATTGCTATCTGACACGTGTCATCTTCTTAAATTTCTGAAATTATATTTAAAAATTAATAAAACAAAATACCTCAAATTACTCAAAATAGCCGCAAATTTTGAAATCCCTAATACCCAACCCAAATCTCGATTTGAACTACTTTCGCCGCCAATTGTCACGTCGTTGCCCATTACATCCGTCGCCGACCATCACGACCATTTATCCCATCACTTCGTCGCCAAAAATCGATCGACGTCGTACGAAACGTCAAAATCGTCTAATGATTTGCGACGAACGTCGACGGGACGATAAACGATGTGTGGATATTTAAAATTGGGGATTATTTTGGAATTGTTTGAAAATTTGGGGATATTTAAAAAACTCTGATTAATTTTAAAAAAATAAAATTTAGAAAATGTTTAATATTGCTACATGTTCGATTTTGATTGGATAACGGAAAAAAATTAACATCTGTCACGACCAAGCCTTAAATAGGTCACGAAATAAACCATTAGGCACCTATTTAGCCAAAAATATAGTCTGGGCACCTATCTAAAAAAGGTAAATTTTAAATACTTATTTGACGGTTAAGCCAAAAATTAACAAGTAAAAAAGAACAAATTTATATTTTTGTGAATAATAATAATAAATTAATTACAATAACATCATCATTATTAGTTTTAGTAATAATAATAATAATAATAATAATAATAATAATAATAATAATAATATATTTTTGGGTATAGAACTTTGAATTTAAGATTTAGAGTATAAGGTTTTAGGGGTGTATGTGTTATAAGGTATAGGGTATATGAAAAAAATGTGAAATTTTAAACTTGGAATTGGATGAGTAATTCCATCAGAGTAGGGGTGCTTCTCGAGCGAGTCGATCACGAGTTGAGTAGTGTTCGACTCGTGCTCGTTAAAATTTTTCGTTGTTTGACTCGACTCATTGTTCATTAAGCTCGATAAAGCTTTGCTCGACTCGTGCTCGACAATTTTTTTACCTTGTTTTTTAAAATATAGGTAAAATCTAGTGATACTATTAGAGTTTACTATAAATATAGAAATTCAAAAGAAGAAAAAAGCGCTAGGTCTGAAGAGATAAATAAACGAACGTGTCATGACTGAGTTAGATATGAGGTCGATATTCGAGTGTGAGACTCTTTTTAGTTTCTCAACAATTTTCAATAAACAACAAATGATATAATGCTTTAGAAATTTTGAGATTTTAATTTTTAATCGTATTTTTTGAAGATTTTTATACTTTTATACATAAAGTAATAAAAGAAAACTAAAGATGAAAAAAGGGAAAGAATCTTTATTATAATTTAATTTCTTATTAATACAAATTAACTTTTTATTAAAATTTTCTAAAGTTTTGAACTAACACTAAAACTTTTTGGAACATAATTTTTTAAGGTAGCTATTAAAAAATAATAAAAGAATTTATAAAAAAAAAATAACGAGCTGCTCGCGAATTTATCGAGTCGAATTGGGTCTTGCTCGAATCGACTCGCTAAGATCTTGAGCCGAGCTCGATTTCGACTCGATTTAACTCGAGCGAACGTTAACTGATTTTTAACCGAGTCGAGTTCAAATTGTTTACGAGCTACTAAACTCAATAAACACCCCTACCTGAGAGGCATGAAGCCAAAAAAATCTTCCTAAAGTTAGTTTTATCTTTATTTTTTTGAAACAATTTAATTCTTAATATTTTATTTTGAGTTAAAATGACTCATCTGTGAATGAAAATCTTTAATCAATCAACGGTAAAAAAAGCTTACAATAACACTTTTGTGCCACCGTCAGATCTTTTACTAAACGGTGTAGATGAACTGTGGGAATTGGACAAGTCAATCCACGTGAAGCTTTAATTCTCCAATGTTGTACGACAACTATCAATAACTGATCATTCTAGAGACCTTTGGGTTTTGGGCTTTAAATTTATAACATGCTTAAATTTGTTTTGGGCCTTGGTTTTAGAAATTGAGCTTTTGGACTTTAATATGTAAATAGACATGGACTGTTTTTATTTATGGGTTTTTATAAGATATAATAATATTTGAATTTAATATTTATGGACTTATAATTTATTTAATTGGGCTTAATATATATATATAATAATAATAATAGTAGGTAGATAAAAATCAATGATTACAGCCACCACACTTTACTTATTGTCATGAAATGGAAATATGTCAATGATCAAAGCACTAATTTTGTTCAGCCTAATTGTATGAGATCTCAAATTGTATGTTCTTCTCATTAAGAACTTTTCACTCTTCCTGAAAGTTAATTTGTTTTCTTTCTTTGAAAAGATTGAACAAATTTTTTCTTATTATGAATTATTCATTATAACCACAAAAGTTTTACTTCTTATTTTTTTAAAAAAAAATTAGACAAATTTTTTTCTCATTATGGACTCTCTCTCCTCTTATAAAGTTGATATGTTTCCTTTACTTTTTTAAAATAAACAAATTCTTATTATTATAAATTTCTCATTCCTCATGTAAAGATTATTTTTCTCCCTCTTTAAAAAGTCTGCGCAAATTCTTCTCATTACGAATTCTCCATTCTCTTTGTAAAGGCTAATTCAAAGTTTGAACTAGTTGTTCTTATTATAAACATTTTATCATTCTTAAAATTATTGGTATGTTTTCCTTTTAAAAAAATTTGATAAGCGAATTCTTCTCATTAGGAACTCTTCATTCATTGCTAGGTGAGTTATTCTCATTAAAAACTCTTATCAACTTTTCACATCAGTAACTTTTCATTAATATTGAGAACGATAACATAAATTACTCTTGATCGAGAGTTTAATTCTGTCACAATTATAAGTGAAGCCCAACATCTAAAATAGTCATTATCAAGTCTACACAAATAAATAAAAAACAAGCAGAGCAGTAAAACATTGACTACAAAAGTAAAATAGTCACTCTTATTAGAAACTTTTCATTTTGTGTTGGGTGAGTTTATCTCATTAAAATTTTTCATTTGTTGTTGGGCGAGTTCTTCTCGTTAGAAACTCTTTATTTTTTTAGACAAATTCTTCTCATTTATTTTGCTTTAAAATGCCGGTCTACTTTTTTTTGAAAAATTTGAACTAACGAGTTCTTCTCATTATAAATTTTTCATTCTTTATTGTATATGTTAATTTAATTTTTAGGAGAATTTGGACAAATGAGTTCTTCTCATTATAAATATTTCTTTGATAAAAAAGTGAGCCGCTTTTTCCTCTTTAGGTATTAGACCTACAAAAAGAAAATATTTTCTATTAGTAATAAATCAACTTGGACTGGTGGGGAATGTCCTCGATTCTCTAACTTGAAGTGTTGAAATCTTCAATATTCACTACTCTTTCTTCTTAAGATAGTATGAGGTGTCTTGATCTTACTCTAATTCTTCTATGGTTTAAACTTGATCTATGCTTAAAAGTATATGACCTATAAAATTCAGATTTCCATCATTATTAATTTATTTATTTTAAAATTTGATCAAAATTATTTTTTTATCTTTTTTTTTTGTTGTTGATTGATCTTCTTTTATGCTTGAAACATATATAACAAGAGGCGTTGAAACTTTTGAGCAATTAAAGTATTCCTCTATATCGGAAGGTCTTATAATTATGAGTTCTCATTTCAACCTGTAATTAATCTATCTTGCTTTTTAATTTTGAAGGTTGATTCCTTGAACTTTCTTCTTATCTTTGAAAACCTGTTTCAAACAAGTTATATATTAATCCCATCACTTCTGAAAGTAATGGCTTGTAACATCATATCTATAAGTAATGGTCCGAAGGTCTTTAAATATTTATTAATAGTAAAATATTATCCACTACTTTCTTATTGTGTAAGAATTCAAAAAAATTCTTATCGTTTCAAAAAGTGATGGACTAAACCAAAAGTCTTAACATCATACCCGAAGATAATGGCTTGAAGGTGTTAACATCACTCCCCTTAGGCCATGCTAAACTTTTATGTGTCAGCAAATAAAATGAAAATTCATGTAATTTCTATGCAATGAATGACAAATCTAGTAAAGAGAGTAATTTAAATCATTTTTTTGAGATATAAATCATTTATCATAATAGAGGGAATAAACTGATATCATCGAGAGACTGGCCACATACTTTCGCCAAAGATTTTCATATTGCCCTACTAATATATAACCTAATTAAAACTTATCCCCTATCTTTGCTTAAAAAAACTCGACAATGTCACTATATATGAATTCAGGATAAATTCAAAAGAATAAATTTGAGAAAAATGGTTTCGAACTCTTGTAAATTCAAATCAACGACTCTCAAGGGACGTGCTATTAGGGTGGGGTAATTTTCCCCCATGAGTTAATTACATTTTAGATTTAAATTGTTTTAAAATCATAGCAGTTAAACTTTTGCTTCTCCTAAAATTTTTTGGTTTATTATTCTTTAAGGACTCTACGACTTAGAATTAATAAGATTAAACCTTCGATCCCTCATTTTTTTTTGTTTAATTACTTTTTAAGATCTTTTAATTTTAAAATTTATAAAATCAAATTTTTTCTAATTTTCATAGTTTAATTACTATTAGTTTCAAAGTTAATTGGTCTATTCCTCTTATAGTTCAACCCTAAGTCCGACTCTTAAATATTTAAGTTAGTTTTAAAACTGTTCTTCATGATGTTAATTGTTTTAGTTGACCTGACATCTCTAGCTCCTTTATTGTAAATAAGCTATTTTTTAATTCTAAGGCTTAAGCCATTTTAATTCGAAAAGAAATTAGAAATATATGAAAGGGTAAATTAATATTTTTAATTAAATTTAGTACCTAGTCATATTAGAAGTAGAGTAACTAAATTTAATATAGAGATTAAATTTTAAATTTTGATGGTAAATGGACTAAAACCATAATTAGAGCAAAATAAAACAATCCTTCTACAAGCCCGCTGCCTCCATCCAACGGTCACGATCTACCCCACTTACCGCCTTATCCGCACCAAATTGGAAACTTTTTAATTCCCTAAACTATCCTCCAAATGTTTTAAATTTTAAATGAACAATCGTCCGGTTATT
>JAGYYJ010002118.1:0-40357 GCA_019671005.1 Hibiscus mutabilis | reverse complement strand
GATTCTCTTAAGTTTCTTAATCCTAGATTATAGCTATTGATCAGGTAAGCAATTTTCCCCAATTGATTTATCGATTGCATGGCTAATCCATGTTTAATTCCAAGTTTAAGAAATCAAGGAACCCTAGAAATTCTCTAGGGATATCATAGCCTATTTGTTATTTTTTCATAGCTAATAAGTGCTATGAGTCTAAAATCGATATTGAAATTCTTGTAAATTTCTATTTCATTGTAGCTCAAGAAAATCAAGGTGAAGAATCACCAAATCCTTCCAATTCTACCAAGCTCAAGAATAAACGAGTTGTCATCCGGAAGCCTTGAAAGCCTCAAAAATATTGGTGAGTGTAGTCGGAGTCTAGAGATTGGCTAGGTGCCTTTCTCGAATTCATTGATATTGATTTATTGCATCATAATCATTAATCAAGGTATGAGCATAAGAAAAACCTTGTTAAAGGTACCATCGGTAAGCTTTGGTAAGCTCATTACATTGACAAGTTAATTATTGAATCAGTGCATCTTTATTGATATCATAGAAATATTGAGGAAGGACATATTGATTATGTTATATTGTTACTGTTATTGTTACCGTCATTGTCATTGTCATTGTTATTATTATTGATATTGGCCTAAGTATTGAACTCATTGGATGCGAATGGACATGACATGCAATTGGCATGCCATAGAATTCATGAGCTCATTGGTACGGAGTGGACTACGGTCCTTGAGCTAAGGCTCTATTTGGCGATGTTGGCGGGATGTGTTAGTGTTGGTCTTATTGGCGATGTTGGAGGATATTGACATTTATTGTTGGCGATGTTGGTTGGGAATTAACGTATCCAATTACCTGTCGATCCAAGGAAAATAAACAAGTATTGCAAGTATTGTTAAAAATGATTTGAGATGCACTTACATTGTTATACATGTTCATGATATTGTTGAAATACATATTGTTATTGTTGACTACCTCACTAGGCTAAGTAAGCCTAATGCATCTCATTTCCATGCATTTTCAGGTTAAAAGTTAGTCGGAATGAGGATTGGAGTAAGGGCATTTTTGAAGCAAGTCACCAAGTTGCATGTAATGTAAACTTTGTCCTTAAACTCCTAGCAAGGTGGCATAGGGTCTAGACATGCTAATTTAGCCTCATTTTGTGTGTATAAGATGCTCACTATGTTGAAAGAGGTTAATTATGAAATAGAACATGTTGTATGTTTATAAAAGTGTTAACAATAGACTAAATGGCCCTAATATGTGAAACCATGGTAAATGGATTCAAAATGATATGAATTTTGAATCTTTTAAACGTATCGATCCCGATAGTTGATCTTTTAAACGTTAACCATTCATACCAGTATGGCTTTAGGCGTTTTGGTATGACTGGTTGGTCCTAGAAATTACTCCTACATAGCGTACCGATACAGATGATCACGTACCGGTACGACTCTTAATTTGCATAACTGATTTAACAACCATGACATAGGCGTACCGATATGGCCTCTTAGAGTATCGGTACGGTAGTAGGTAAGTTGGTTAAAAGATGTTTTAAAAGATTTCAAAAGTTGTAATTTGATCACTAAATTCTTATAGGCTTAATTGAGGACCCAAATGAACTCTGATCATGATAAAATTTGGTACGCAAGATGTTTAAGTATTGAATTTCTTATGATTAACCTTAGTTTTGATAAATCTATGTGTTTTATGAATTTTACAATTTAGTCCCTAAACCTTAATAAGTTATTAATTGGCCACAGATCCTAAATTAGGTAAATCTTATTGACTATAAATGAGTATCATATTGCTCTATATAGAAACTTATGCATGTTCTTCGTATACATCTTCGTAATTATTGGCCCGATCACCGTATTGTTTACCGGTAACATTTTTTGACCTGAATTTCTACCAGACTAGGAAAGGGATGTTACATTTATGGTATCAAAGCTAGAGTTTAGTCGATTTTAGGATTAAACTGAAATTTATTGCATAGTTATTGTATTGCATATGCCATATAGGAGTTTATTATTGTATACATTGTAACTTGCTGTTAATCCGATCATTCTTTCTTTTTATAGTACATAATGTCTGACTCTGAGAAAGCTCATGAAGAGGTTGAGCATACCGTTGGCTCCTCAACAAATGGCGAGGAAAAAAGGGGAAGAATCCTCTGAATCCACAAATTTCTCTACAAAAGTCATTGAATCCTAAACCTACATTGCAGACTGCTCAATTTGAATGTTACAAGAACATGACTGAGTTGTTTAAGCAGTTTATGGTCACTCTTAAGTCTGAGCAGTCTGCACAATCCTTTGTAGTTGGCACTTCTGGTGAGGATCCCGAAGCATGGAAATATTGGTTGGATAGCACGATGAGAATTCTAACCAAGCAGTTACAGTGTTTAGACGAACATAAGCTCGAGTATGTCTTAGCCTTGTTGGCAGACGAGGCTTTGCATTGGTGTAAAACCACTATACTTACTACTCCCGAGGAAGCTGTGACCTGGGAGTTCTTCATGCGTGAGTTCAAGAAGAAGTATATCAGTGAATACTATCTAGATGAAAGGCGAAATATTTTTTACACCTTAAGCAAGACGGGAGGCTGGTGGAGCAATACATCAATGACTTTTGCAAGTATTGCAAATACGGAGCTGAGTACATAAAAAAAAAGAAGTGCAGAATGTTTGTAGCTGGGTTGAGTGATGAGCTTCGACCCTTATTCACTACTTTGAGAATCACAGATTTCTAAGAGCTTGTGAATCGAGCAATCTCTACTGAGGTTGCTAAGAGGTCGTAGAGGTTTAGTGGGCTAGCGCGATCTGAGAAAAGGCCTCAAGATAATTCTCGTCCACCTTTGCCATATAATAAAGAAAAACAATAGAGATTTAAGCAAAAATATCATCAACAATCTTTTCGATCAGGCAATTTTGCTAAGCCGCAAACCATGTCTCAATCTACTGTAAGAACAACCTCTATTGAGAATACCAGAGGTTCAGGTCGAGAGTCTTAGTACCCTGTTTGTAATTTTTGTCAGAGAAGGCATTCTGCGGGGCAGTGCCGTAAATAATCCGGAGCATGTTTCTTTTGTGGTGAGCAAGGTCACTACATCAAAGATTGTCCAATAAATGTTTCCAAGTCTTTTGCACCGGTAATTCCTACGTCCACTGCTCAGTCTTTCAAGGGTAAAGGGCAGAAAAAAGTTGTATTGGAAGCTTCAGGGATACCTGGTGGCTCTACAAGAACTCTTAACCGAAAAAGATCTAAAGCTCAGCTCAAGTTTACCACGTGAGGAGCATGGAAGAGGATAAAGATCCAGACATTGTTGCATGTACCGATGAACTGTATACTCAACTTGTTTATACATTGATTGATCCTGGATCTACTCATTCATTTATTAGTACTGTGCTGATTAAAAGATTTAAGTTAATATCTGAACCCATAGCTTCCAAAGTCACCGTAATCAATACTTTAAGGGATAGTGTTGTAATTGGAGTAATATGTAAAAATTGTCCCCTCATGATACAAGGGATACCATTTTCGGCCAACCTCGTGGCTCTCCCTATTCATGAGTTCAATGTTATTTTGGGGCTTGATTGGCTTGGAGAACATTAAGCTTGGGTGGATTGTTCGAAAAGGAAATTGTATGTTAGAGGTCTTTGTAAGGAGATTGTAACTCTCATGGATTATAGGGGCAAGAGATCATTGTTGTATGCTGCTACAAGTAGGGAGGAACCACAGTTGCAAGATATAGACACCATGCAAGAATTCCTTGATGTATTTCCTGATGAGCTTCTGGGTTTACCACCTACCCGTGAAGTTGAATTTGGGATTGAAGTACAACCTTAAACCACTCTGATTTCTATTGCACCTTACCGGATGGCACCGGTTGAACTTACCGAGCTTAAAGTATAGATTCAATACTTGTCAGATAAAGGTTTCATTCGACCGAGTTCCTCACCCTGAGGAGCTCCAGTTTTTTTTGTCAATAAGAAAGATAGATCTATACGCCTTTGCATTGATTACTGGCAGCTGAATAAGCTTACCATCAAGAATAAGTATCCCTTACCGAGAATTAATGATTTGCTTGATCAGCTTAAGGATGCAACCGTCTTTTCAAGATAGACCTAAGGTCTGAGTACTATCAAATGAGATTTAAAGAATGTGATGTGCCTAAAATCGTCTTCCGTACAAGGTATGGCCACTACAAAATTTTGTTTATACCCTTCGGATTAACCAATGCACCGGATGCCTTTATGGATCTCATAAACCGGGTTTTTAGACCCTAACTTGACAAGTTTGTAGTAGTTTTATTGATGATATATTGATCTATTCCAAGAACCAAACTGAGCATATTGATCATCTTCGAATTGTGCTTCAGACCCTTCAGGACAAATAACTATATGCCAAGTTTAGTAAGTGTGAGTTTTGGCTCACTCAAGTTTCATTCTAGAACATGTGATATCTACAGAAGGTATCCAAGTTGATCCGAAGAAGATTCAAGCTATAGTAGAGTGGAGGCCACCGAAGAATGTTGGTGAAGTTCATAGTTTTCTCGTGAAGTTCATAGTTTTCTCGGTCTTGCAGGCTAATATAGAAGATTCGTCAAGGGATTTTCTATTATAGCAGCACCACTAACCAAACTTCCATAAAAGGATATCTCATTCGAATGGACTGAGAAACAGCAATGTAGTTTTGATAAGCTTAAACAAGTGTTGACTCATGCACCGGTCCTAACCCAACTTGAGTCTAGAAAAGACTATACTGTGTATAGTGATGCATCGCATAAAGGGTTAGGATGTGTATTGATGCAAGAAGGTAAAGTTGTTGCTTATGTGTAGACTCTCTAGGTGAATGCTGGCAAAAGATATGTGTTGGAAAAGTATGAAAAATGTGTCAAGTGAGTCTTTTGCGTGCAAGTATACACGGTCTGCAAGTAATACAGCTGGTAAGCTGAGTATCGATCCCACATATATTGTCTTGGAATTCAATTGCTTTGATTGTTACTTTCCTTGAGAAAAAAGTGATTTGATTTGGAGTTGATTTTGGAAAATAATAAAAAAGTAAATGAATGAAAGTAAAGTAAAGACGTTGACAATGAAGGTGCTTTAATGATTGATGAGCGTTGGCAGGGAATGCTTGGTTTTTACGCTTTTCATGTCATGCCAGCCTTTAATGACAACCTGTCTTGGCATTGTTTGCTGAGAAGATTCTAAATTAGCAAAGCCCCTCTCGCTGCTCATTGCCCTAAATTGATCATGTAAAAACCCCTATATCTTTATAGTGCTTGTTTTTAAATAAACCAATTTGATTAAGATCCAATCTATACTCCTAAGGGGTAGATTTCACTCCAGAAGTAAGTTCATCTACTTGAACGACTTCTCTCAAGGATTCTCTCCTCAGTATTCAACAACTTATTCGTTTCCACCCCAAGCCTGTTAAGATATTGAAGAGCAATAGGCCAACAGTGCCAGCTCTCGCTTGGCATAGTATTTAGGAAATATTAAAGTATGTCAAATAGTGAAAGCATTGCCAAGGCAGATTTATTATTAAAAACTAAAACATAAAAATAGCGTTCAACGCAAACATCCCCCACCAACTATTAAATTAGTTCACGGTGAGGGATTTAACCAACAACCAACAAAAGTTTTCACATTACAACATCATTAAAAAAAGTAAAATAGCTTGAAAGAGAGAATGGGCTAGAAAGGGTCTCTCGATGTAGCCCTTCAAGATCCAGGCTTCTCGGCCAAGCAGGTCAGACCACCCTTCCTAGATGCAGCCGGTTGTCAATCCTCGCACACCAACTCCTCACGATCCAATCTCCTCCTCAAATTCTAGCATGGTTGGTGTTTAAATAGGCATGCGGGGAAGGGATATGATGAGCTCCTCAATTGAATTTTGAATTTCAACTGCCCAAGGGATAAGGGATTATCATCTTATCCAAATTTAAATGAGAGCTTATCAGGCTAGGGCTGATGTCATACTGCTAACGCTGTCTTGGCATCCAAGGTTGGCATGAATCTGCCAACAAGTCTTGGCACATGAAATGAACTACCCTACCCATAATCTTGAATTGGCTGCGGTTGTCATTGCCTTAAAGATTTGGAGTCATTACCTCTACGGAGAGAAATGCTACCTATATACCGATCACAAAAGCCTTAAGTATCTGTTGACCCAAAATGAGCTTAACCTTTGTCAAAGAAGATGTATGGAACTTCTCAAGGATTATAACCTTTTTATTGATTATCTCCTGGGCAAGGCCAATATTGTAGCTGATGCACGCAGTCGCAAACCTTCACCTGGTAAGTATTAATATTGAATGTTCAATTTCAAGTATTGACAATTGTATTGAAAATTTACAACATTGTTATTGAATTGTAGCTCTTCGAGCTATCAATGCTCATTTCAAGTTGTGGAAACACATACCTTTAGTAACTGAGCTTAAAGTTCATTCTACCATTATGATGAGAATCAAGTCATTACAAAATATAGACTCTGAACTACAAGCCATTGTTTTCAAGCTTCAAAGTAATCCTAATCCTAATTTTAAAATAAATTTCGAAAGACTCTTGTGTTTTCATGATATGATTTGTGTACCTAATGATGAATCCCTTCGTGATGACATTCTTAAGGAAGCTCATTGTAGCTCTTTTTCAGTTCAATCGGGGTCGGTAAAGATGTATAAGGAACTTTGAGAATTATACTGGTGGGATGGTATGAAGAAGGCTATTACGGAGTTTGTGTCAAGATGTCTTACGTGTCAACGAGTCAAGGTTGAGCATTGTGTTCCCACGAGATTGTTGCAACCCGTTGAACTTCCTCAATGGAAGTGGGAAAGTATAACTATGGACTTTGTTAGTGGCTTACTGTTGACTCTAGCTAAGCATGATGCTATTTTGGTTATTGTTGACCGTTTTCACCAAGTCATCTCATTTTTTGCCTGTCTGGATGGACTACAGTCTTTTCAAGTTAGCTGACTTGTACCTTAAGGAAGTAATCAGACTCCACGGAGTACCTAAATCAATCATCTCTGATCGAGATCCGCGTTTTGCTTCACGATTCTAGAAAGCATTGCAATGAGCTCTGGATACCTGAGTCAACCTCAGTACAGCCTTTCACCCTCTGTCTGATTGTCAATTAAACAGAGTAATTCAGATATTGGAAGACACGCTTCGTGCATATGTTATTAATTTTGAAGGAACTTGGGAGATGTCCTTACCTCTCATCGAGTTTGCTTACAATAATAGTCATCAATCGTCTATCGGGATGGCACGTATGAAGCATTGTATGGTAGGAGATATAGAACACCGTTATGTTGGTCTGAACTCGTTAAAGGCAAGATGTTGGGCCCTGACTTACTTCGGGAAACTGAAGAACGAGTTACCATCATTCATTACCATTTGAAGGCTGTCTTTGACCGACAGAAGGCCTATGCTGATCTTAAGAGAAGAGATATACAATATGAAATTGGTGAGAAGGTTTTCTTAAAAGTCTCCCCATAGAAGAAGATTCTTTGTTTTTCTAAGAAGGGGAAGTTAAGTCCCCGATTTATTGGACCTTTTGAAGTGACTAAAAGAGTTGGAGTTGTGGCTTACCGACTAGCTTTGCCTCAAGAGTTGAGCAAGATTCATGATGTATTTTATGTATCGATGCTTCACAAGTATAAATCCTATCCATCTCTTGTTATTGAGCCCGAATATGTGGAACTCCAACCCAATCTAACATATGAGGAAGAACCAGTACAAGTATTTGCAAGATAAGTCAAGAGACTTCGAAACAAGAACGTCTCTCTAGTCAAAGTTTTGTAGAGAAGTCACAAGGTCAAAGAAGCTACATGAGAACCAGAAGAGACCATGAAGAATCAATACCCACATCTCTTCGCTTTAGGTAAAATTCGAGGACAAATATTTTCTTAAGGGGAGAGTTGTAACACCCCGAAATCGGGACTAGTAGGAATTTAATTCTGACAACCAAAAATTTTACACCGAAAAGTCAAATTATAGAGTTAACCTTTGACTAAGTAGTTAATTATTGGATTAGGGAACCCCAATTAAGTAATAATATTGTTTAAGGACCCCATTGTAAACTTTGAAACTTGTCGTAGTGACTAAATTGAGGAAATTAAAAGTTAGGGGAAAAAAGTATAAAGAATGAAGAGTTGAGGGACTAACCTTGATATTAGCCCCTTCTGAATATTAGTCACCATCTACGTGGGCTTTTGGGTTAGAGTTGCTTCATCCTAAGGAAGTCCTAACTATTGAGATAGTAAAGAAAAGAAAGAAGTTTAGAAAGCTTACCCGTTTAATTTAAATGAGAGCTGATCAGGCTAGGGCTGACGTCATACTGCCGACGCTGCCTTGGCGTCCAAGCTTGGCATGAATCTGCCAACAAGTCTTAGCACCTTCTTATCCGCTATTTTTTCGGAGATTGATCCAATTGCTATCTTTTCAGAGCCTAATCATTTCCTATTTTTTTGGGATCCAACAGCTTCTTGGCGTGGCATCAAGTTCACTTCTCTGCCAACTGGTGCTTGGCATTGTCTGTTCCATCTGTGCCAACAACACTCGGCATTCTCTCTGGCGCTCCTTCCTGTGTTGCTTTTCTGGGCCAAATCCTTTGCCCAACATGCAAAATTGCCAACAAAACAACCCTTCACACTGGCATAGAGAAAACTCTAAACTCCTTATACAAATGCATGATTCTAACATCCTAATGCAACTAAATGTACCTAAAAACAAGCAAAAGAATTGTAAGATTGGCATTAAAAACAGTACTTTTGGAGAGGTAACACACCCCCAAACCTAACTCATTGCTTGTCCTCAAGTAATGCAAACAAAATAAAACAAAAACTGTAAAAAAGTTACCTCGACAAAATTTTGGTTGAAGGCCAACGCGTGCTGGCAAGCAGAATTTGGCTCTATTTCTGTCCTCAGTATCTCAGTGAAATAATGCCAAGCATGTAGTAATTCAAGTGCAGCAATATAACTCTAGTCTAAGTTTATGAAGAGTGCATGATGTGTAGGCAATATGCATCAAGTATCATTTCACTCCCTTAGCCAATTTTACTACCTAAACTCAGATTTTTACCATTTTTTTCTTCTTCTTGCCAAGGGTTTTTGTTGGCATTAATTTAAGCTTGCTTCGTGACACTATTTAGCGTGAAAGATAAGAGAGAGTATACCACGAATCCCCACCTTAATCTAGACATCACTAGGCTTTCTCTTCAACTCATACCCTAAGGTTTTGGACTTGAGAACTAAGAGGGAGCAAACCATGAAGCCCCAAGTAGCTTATTATCCCTAAGGTAGAGAAGAGTTCTATTTTTTTCTTACCTTGGCAGAACATTGCTGCCTTATTTGTTTCTTTTACCCTGGCAACATTTGATCTTTTTTTCTTTTTTCTTTTAAAATTTAAGCATAGTTTCAAAAAGTCTAAGTTTGCTAAGGAACTAGATGCATACTACGTGTTAAGTGAAATTTCAGTTCCCTAAACTAGAGATCAATTGCCAAGCTAACCTGACATACTACTCTGCTGGCATGGCATGACAACTAAAGATTAGAGTTTCCTCATTGGACAGATACCTAGATCAAATTAAACTTACCTAACAAATGTTAACATTTTTTTCAGAATTGAGCCGAGGTAAAATTTTCTTTTTCTTTTTTTAGTGCTTCAGTATGCATTATCCTAAATAAACTAAATGGCATGGTAACAGAAAATTAAACATGAAATGCATGGCATAAATGTGAAGAAATGCACACCCTCAAACCCAAGATGTGCATTGTCCCCAATGCATGAAACAACACATATATACAAGAAAAACAGAATAAAATAAAATAAAATAAAATGCATGATCATGTAAATGCAATGGAATGAAATGTAAAGGAGTTTAGGAAGAAGATGACTCCCATTTAGAGACTATTTGCCGTGCAGTACGGGTTTTTTTTCTCACAAAAGGCCCACGATCAGGGGCCATGTGCTTCTTTCTTTTCAGGCTCGATTTTGAAGCGACAGTGGAGGCTCCAACTTTCTCCTTTTCCTTGGCAGGCTCCGATGCAACAGGCGCATCGGTGGCATCAGATGGTGTGTGTAAGACAGGTGTCACTAGCGACTTGGCTTTGGCAGACTTGGCTTTGGTTTCTTTTGATTCAGATGAAGAATCAGAACTGACATACTCGACTTGAATTGGAGACAACGGGACTGTGGCATCAGACGGGGTATGATCTAGACTAGCTGCATGGCATTGTCACTAGCAGAGAGCTCGGCAGGGAAGTCTGGAAATTCTAGCACAAAATCAGTTGATAATTTTGTAAGAGCCTCATTGATCACCGCATCCCTGGCCTGGATGTAGTGCCTCAGCTTGACATTGAGCTCCTCAGCCTTTTCCAGCTTTTGGAGAATAATCTCTTGGCGTTGGTGAATTTGGGACAGCATTGCCAGTGAACTGTCTGGCACAGTTTCTGGCATGGTTGCTGGCGCGGCCTTTGACTCCTTGGGCTTTGGCGTGGGTGCCCTTGCCTTTCCTTTGCCCTTGTCTTTGGGCTCGGCAACAACTAGATTTCTCCATGTAGCAGCAGTAATTGTTGTTCCTTTGATCGCTTGCCCTTTATCCGTATCAAGCCTTGGCACATCATGGAACATAGAAATGTTAGAAATCAATAAAGGGAAAAATAAGCTGCTAATACCTTTCGTTGTGCACTTGTAGGTTTCCTCAATAATGAGCTTGCCAATATTGATTTTGTGCCCCATAACAATGGAGTGCAACAAGATCATCCTTTCTTCTTACGCAGTCTCGTTATGGGATGTGGGGCATCAGATTCGCCTTGAGAATGTGATTCCATCCTCTCCATTGGGGCTTCAATGTCAGCCTCTTCACCGTACGGTGCCCCTTGGATGACACTGTCCATGTCGTGCCAGGCTCACACAAATCTGCCAGCAACCTCTTTCTCTTGGCATCGTTCATTGAAGTAACATACTCGAAATACTCATCCTTTGCACCATCTAACTCAAACATATTATTGATATACCCTTCATCGAAACGAACACATTTACCTCTAATCATCAAGAATGATGAATCCTTGGTCACAAGGTGCACATAGAATTCTTGGACGATTATGGCATAGACCTCCCCTTTTTGCTGGCAAAACTGAGTCTATTTGTGCAAGTTAATCATAGACATGACTTTTGGAAGGAAGCCACTGTTCGTCTCTATGTTGAGGTCGAAGTGCTTCCCATAGAAAAAACTCATCGAGGCCAAATTGGATTCGAACTTTTTCTCGATCTCCTCGTTGAAGAATCGCTTGAAGGAAGTAAAGTAAGAAGCCATTGAAACTCGTTGAAAAAACTTGAAACGGTGATGAAGAAAAAAGACGATTTGGATTCTTTTACTTGCTTATCGAAAGGAAAGTAAAAAATGAGAGAGTTGTTTGGGTTTCTTTTAACCGGCTAGGTGAGAAAGTGAAAGGTTTTGGGTTAGTTAAGTGTTTTAATGGGAGTAGTAATTAAGGATAATGATGGGAGAAAAAAGAATTAATTTAAAAAAAAAGAAAAGAAAATGGTGGAATGATAAGGTTGAAGTGATAAGGTGATACGTGATAAGATAGGGTAAGGATTGGAGTGATAAGGTGATTGATTAGAAATTTAATTTCCAACCAAAATTTTGGGCGGCTAGGTTTTAATGTCAAATAAAAATCACTCTCTTATTTTACTGGGCCGATAAAACTAGGTTTTTTTCCTCTTCCTTTTATCTTTTGCACCGCTACATGCCAAGCGACCCTGGCATAATGAATATGCACAACTCAAAGGAAAACCTTTCAACACAGTAAAGGAATATAAACTTGAAACTTAAAAAAGAAATAAAAACAATTTAAAACCTAAACAAAGAAAAACACTAACCTAATATTTACAAAAGCTCAAACCTGATGGTGTTTTCAAGTTACCTCTTCCAATATGATCACCTCGTTGGCATTGTTCTGATCACCTTCCATGTAGTGCTTTAAACGTTGGCCATTCACCTTAAAGATTTCTCCCGTCTTCAAGTTCTTAATGTCCATAGCTCCATGAGCATAGGGCTTCACAACTTCATAAGGGCCCGTCCATCTCGACCTGAGTTTCCCTGGAAACAAATTAAGCCGTGAGTTGAATAACAAAACACGTTGGCCTACCTTAAACTGTCTTGGCATTATCCTACTGTTATGCCAACGTTTTGCCTTTTCCTTGTAGATCATGGCGTTCTTATAAGCTTGTGTTCTAAATTCCTCCAACTTATTTAGGTCTCGTAACCTCTTTTCTCCAACAGCTCTCCATGCCATGCCAAGTGTTATGATGGTCTAGTAGGCTTTATGCTCAAGCTCCACTGGCAGATGGCATGGTTTTTTCGAAAACAAGTATAAATGGTGACGTACCCAAAGGAGTTTTAAATGCGGTCCTGTAAGCCCACAAGGACTCGTCTAGCCTCAAGGACCAGTCTTTCCTTGATGGATTAACAGTCTTCTCTAGAATGTTTTTAATCTCCTTATTTGAAATCTCGGCTTGCCTATTCGTTTGTGGATGATATGCCGTGGCAATTCTCTGCTGTATACCATACCTGCACAAAGCTTTAGAAATTAGATTACATTTAAAATGGGTGCCCTCATCGTGAATAATCACTCTAGGGGCACCAAATCTAGTAAAAATGTATTTGTGCAAAAACTTGGCAACAGTTTTGGCATCAATTGTTGGCAGAGCCACATCTTCTACCCACTTAGATACGTAGTCAACAATCACAAGAATGTATAAATTACCAAACGAGGGTGGAAAAGGACCCATAAAGTCTATCCCACATACATCAAATAAATCTACAGGCATAATGTTTTGGAGCGGTAGTTGGTGTCTACCAGAGATGTTTCCTGTCTGTTGGCAACGATCACTTGCCTTGGCATACTCATGGGCATCCTTGTATAGTGTGGGCCAAAAGAATCCTAACTGCAGTACCTTGGCAGCAGTCTTTACCCCAGCAAAGTGACCTCCATATGGTACGGCATGGCATAGATGTAATATGTTATGTTGTTCATCCTCGGGCACACACCGGCGGATCACTTGGTCGGCACACTATTTGAACAATATTGGCTCGTCCAAATAGTATTGCCTGACTTCCCGCAAGAACCTCTTCTTGGCATTGTACGCCAAGTCTGGTGGCAGAATGTTACTTACCAAGTAGTTGACAATATCGGCATACCATGGCATGGCATTAACTGCAAGCAAATATTTGTCAGGAAATTCATCTCTTATAAAGTTGGTCTTACCATCTTCAAGATGACGTTCTAAATGTGAGAAATGGTCAACTACTAAATTTTCACTACCCTTTTTGTCTCGGATCTCGAGGTTGAATTCTTGAAGTAGAAGAATCCATCGAATTAGTCTAGGCTTGGCATATTTCTTTGCCAAGAGATACTTCAATGTCGAATGATCTGTAAAAATCACAACCTTGTTACCAATTAAATAAGATCTAAATTTTTCAAAAGAAAATACAACCGCAAGAAATTCTTTCTCGGTCGTAGAGTAATTCAGTTGTGCTTCGTTCAAGGTTCGGCTGGCATAGTAGATGGCATGGAAAACCTTGCCATGCCTTTGTCCCAAGACTGCTCCAACGGCATAGTCACCGGCATCGCACATGAGCTCGAAGGGCTTATTCCAGTCCGATGCCACAACTATAGGGGCATTGATAAACTTTTCTTTAAGTTCCTGAAATGCTCTCAAACAAGAATCGTCAAATGCAAAAGTGGCATTATGTTCTAACAACAAGCATAAAGGTTTTGTAATTTCTGAAAAATCTTTAATAAAACGTCGGTAAAAACCAGCATGTCCTAAAAAGCTCCTTATACCTTTAACACTTATTGGAGGCGGTAGCTGCTTAATTACCTCAACTTTTGCTTGATCGACCTCTAACCCTCTCTCATTTATCTTATGCCCGAGAACAATGCCCTCCTTCACCATGAAGTGGCATTTCTCCCAATTTAACACTAAGTTTGTCTCTATGCATCTCTTCAAGACTTGCTCCAAATTCTGAAGACATTCCTCAAATATTTTACCAAACACTGAGAAATTATCCATGAACACTTCCATGTTATACTCGATCATATAGGATAAAATAGACATCGTGCAACGTTGAAACGTTGCCTGTGTATTACATAGGCCGTATGGCATCCTTCTAAATACAAACGTCCCATATGGGCATGTGAACGTAGTCTTCTCTTGATCATCAGGGGCGATGGCAATCTGGTTATAACCTGAATAACCATCCAAAAATAATAGAAAGCTTTACCTGTCAACCTGTCTAGCATCTGGTCAATGAATGGTAATGGGAAGTGGTCCTTCCTCGTGGCGTTGTTCAGCCTCCTATAGTCCATGCACACTCTACATCCTGTGATAGTTCTGGAGGGGATTAACTCAGCTTCACTATTTTGTACCACGATCATGCCACCCTTCTTTGGCACGTATTGCACCGAGCTAACCCAAGAGCTATCAGAAATGGGATATATAATGCCAGCATCAAGCCATTTTATGATCTCTTTCTTCACTAACTCTTTCATGCTTGGGTTTAGCCTTCTTTGGCCTTCAATGGTCTTGCCATGGTACTCCTCCAAGATAATCATGTGCATGCAAATGGTTGGGCTAATACCTCTGATGTCTGCCAAGGTCCATCCTAATGCTCACTTATGATCACGTAATATTGCCAACAATCTTTCCTCCTGATCATTAGTGAGACCAGTGGCAATGATCACCGGCAGAGTTGTGTGTTCACCTAAGTAAGCATACTTCAAGTGATCTGGCAGTGGTTTCAGTTCCAACGCTGGTGGCTCCTCAATTGATGGTCTAGGTGCCTTGATTTCTCTGCCGGCCAACTGTAGTGGCTTAAAATAACTCGCCTCCCCAGCCTCCAAGACTGATTCTTCTAGTTCCTCAAACAGTTCAGCTATGCCATCAAAGTCGCTGGCATCAAATTCTGTATCCTGGCATAACTGTGCCGTGTCTAAAGTGTAAATGGACTTCATCATCTCCTCTGCTTGGCACTCATCATATTCATCTGCACATTTCAAAGCTTGAAACACATTAAATGTAACTTGTTGGTCATTCATGCGCATTGTTAGTTCCCCTTTATAAACGTCAATCAAAGCCCTACTCATGGCAAGAAAAGGTCTCCCCAAAATAATCAGGACATTAATATCATCCTCATAATCCAAAATGATAAAATCAGCTGGAAAAATAAATTTATCTACATTTACGAGCACATCCTTAATCTTACCCTTGGGATGTGCATAGGATCGGTCTGCCAGCTGAAGTGTCATTGTGGTAGGTCTTGCTTCTATGCCAAGCTTCCGAAAAACTAACATTGGCATCAAGTTGATGTTGGCTCCTAGGTCACATAGTGCTTTGCCCATGAATTTGTTGCCAATAGTGCAGGGAATAGTGAAACTTCCTAAATCTTTCAGTTTTGGTGGCAAACGGTTTAGGATCATGGCACTGCACCCTTCAGTCAGAACAACAGTTTCAAAGTCTCCCAACTTCTTCTTCTTAGACAGGATGTCCTTCATGAATTTGACATAGTTGGGCATTTGTTCAAGGGCTTCTACCAATGGAATGTTGATTTGCAATTGCTTAAGAACCTCAAAGAAGTGCTTGAACTATTGATCTTGCTTATACTTTTGAAGTATTGCTGGAAATGGTGGTGGCGGATAAATATATACCGGCGCTGCTGACTTTGCCAATGTAGTGCTGGCATCAGTCTGTTTGGCATTAGTGCTGGCATCGGTATGCTATCTGGCATCAGTATGCTGTCTGGCATCATCTACTTTTGTTTCCTCTTTCTCTACTCCCCTGGGATCATCTGTTGGCACATGCTTCTCAACTTGGCAATTATCTGGCTTCTTGGCAGCCTTCTCCACCTCACATTGCTTACCGCTCCGAAGAGTTATGGCTTTACATTGCTCATTTTCTTTGTGCCAAACATCTTATGTGTCACTTGGCAATGTTCCCTAGGGTCGATTGCTGAGTGCACTGGCAATCTGCCCAAGCTGGACTTCCAAATTTCTCATTGATGCTACCAAACTCTGGACTGTGGTGTCATTCCTCTCCATGTACTCTGTGAGTATGCCACCTTGGTTGAGTCTCTGACCTTGCTGAAAATTGTTTTGGCCTTTCTGTGGCATGGCATTTTGATAGAATGCTAGCATGGCATTGTTATTCTGCCTCTGGGTATTCTGGCGTTGGGCATTGTACTGGTTACCTCCTTGATTTCCCCATGCTAAACTAGGGTGTTGTCTCCAACCTGTATTATAAGTATTGGAGTTAGGATTATAGTAACGATTAACATTTCCAAAAAAGTTTACCGATTCAGGGTTGGCAGGGCATTCATCCACATGATGATTCTCCCCACAGATTGTACAGAAAGGGCCTAATGCTTTGACTTCCTGGGACTTGTTGTTCTTTTGCAACGTTCTTACCATGCTAGTAAGGTTGGAAATCTCGGCATGAATAGACGTTAGTTCGTCAACCTGAAATTTTCCATTGGTTTTAGTTCTGGTCCCAAGTCTCGCAACAGGATATTCAAAATCATTGATTGCAATTATCTCTAAATTGTCAACAACCTCGATGTATGTCTTGTCAAGCAACGAACCAGCTGCTAAAGCATCGACAATAGTCCTCGCTTTTGCATTCAATCCATTATAAAATGTATGTATCTGGGTCCAATTCGGGAATCCATGCATAGGACACCTTCTCAACATGTCTTTAAATCTTTTTTAGGCACCATATAAGGTCTCATCCTCAGCCTGCCCAAATGTAATGATCTCATTTCGCAGCTTGGCAGTGAGTGTTGGCGGCTGGAATCTTGTCAAGAACTTTTGGCATAAGTCTGCCACGAAGTAACTGAGCCACGTGGCAAGGAGTTAAGCCAAGCCTTTGTCTGTCTCTCAAAGAGAAAGTGAATAACTTCAGCTTCACGGTATCTTCATGTACTCCATTTTGTTGGAATAACTAGCAAATCTCCATGAGCTGCTTTAGATGTTGCCTAGGATCTCCAGTGAGTGCTCCATCAAACTGACCTACATTCAAAAGAGTTTGAATCATTGCCGTCTTAAGTTCAAAATTGACAGCGTTTACCTCTATGCCAACAAGTCCTGGCATCAAATTGTCAATGGTTGGTGCTGAATGTTCTCTAATAGGTCTCTCATTAATAACTGGGACAACATGTGGTGGTGGTATCTTATTGTCAAGTGGATTTCCTCCATTGTTCACCACACTATTCCCTCAATTACCTTGGTTTTGCATCTCTCTAAATCTTCTTTTTAACCTCCGCAAGGTTTTCTCAATTTTCGGATCATATGGCCACTCGTCCACCACAAGATGGCTTCTGGTCATACACCGACAAAAACAAAAGGTAAAAACAAAAATAAAGATAAAGAAAGAAAAGTAAAAATTTTAAAAAACAATCAATTCCGTTGTAATCCATGGTAACGGCGCCAAAAACTTGTAGACTCTCTGGGTGAATGCTGGCAAAAGTGGAAAAAGATATATGTTGGAAAAGTATGAAAAATGTGCCAAGATGAGTCTTTTACGTGCAAGTATACACGGTCTGCAAGTAATACAGCTGGTAACCTGAGTATCGATCCTAAAGTCTTTTCAAGTAATACACGTGCAAGTATACACGCTCATTTTTTGCCTGTCTGGATGGACTACAGTCTTTTCAAGTTAGCTGACTTGTACCTCAAGAAAGTAATCAGACTTCACGGAGTACCTAATTCAATCATCTCTGATCGAGATCCGCGTTTTGCTTCACGATTCTGGAAAGCATTGCAAGGAGCTTTGGATACCCGAATCAACCTCAGTACAACCGTTCACCCTCTGTCTGATGGTCAGTTAAAATGAGTAATTCAGATATTGGAAGACACGCTTCGTGCATATGTTATTAATTTTAAAGGAACTTGGGAGATATCCTTACCTCTCATCGAGTTTGCTTACAATAATAGTCATCAATCGTCTATCAGGATGGCACCGTATGAAGCATTGTATGGTAGGAGATATAGAACACCGTTATGTTGGTCTGAACTTGTTAAAGGCAAAATGTTAGGCCCTGACTTACTTCGGGAAACTGAAGAACGGGTTACCGTCATTCATGACCATTTGAAGGCTGCCTTTGACCGACAGAATGCCTATGTTGATCTTAAGAGAAGAGATACACAACATGAAATTGATGAGAAGGTTTTCTTAAAAGTCTCCCCATAGAAGAAGATTCTTTGTTTTGGCAAGAAGGGGAAGTTAAGTCCCCGATTTATTAGACCTTTTGAAGTGACTAAAAGAGTTGGAACTGTGGCTTACCGACTAGCTTTGCCTCAAGAGTTGAGCAAGATTCACGATGTATTTTATGTATCAATGCTCCACAAGTATAGATCCGATCCATCTCATGTTATTGAGCCCGAATATGTGGAACTCCAACCCAATCTAACATATGAGGAAGAACTAGTACAAGTATTGGCAAAAGAAGTCAAGAGACTTCGAAACAAGAACATCTTTCTAGTCAAAGTTTTGTAGAGAAGTCACAAGGTCAAAGAAGCTACATGAGAACCAAAATAGACCATGAAGAATCAATACCCACATCTCTTCGCTTCAAGTAAAATTCGAGGACAAATTTTTTCTTATGGGGGAGTTGTAACACCCAAAAATCGGGACTAGTCAGAATTTAATTCCTATAACAAAAAATTTTGCACCGAAAAGTCAAATTATAGAGTTGACCTTTGACTAAGTGGTAATTATTGGATTAAGGAACCCCAATTAAGTAATAATATTGTTTAAGGACCCCATTGTAAACTTTGAAACTTGTCGTAGTGACTAAATTGAGAAAATTAAAAGTTAGGGGACAAAAGTATAAAGAATAAAGAGTTGAGGGACTAACCTTGCGATTAGCCCCTTTTGAATATTAGTCACCATCTACGTGGGCTTTTAGGATAGAGTTGCTTCATCCTAAGGAAGTTCTAACTATTGAGATTGTAAAGAAAAGAAAGAAGTTTAGAAAGCTTACCATGTTAATTTTCTAAGCAAACACCTTACCTTCTTCCTCTAAGCTTACACCTCAAGCAAGTACCTCCATTGGAGGATAAGTTGAGCTTTGATTCTCTTAAGTTTCTTAATCCTAGATTAAAGCTATTGATCGGCTAAGCAATTTTCCCTAATTAATTTATCGATTATATGGCTAATCCATGTTTAATTCCAAGTTTAAGAAATCAAGGAACCCTGAAATTTTTTTCATAGCTAATAAGTTCTATTAGTCTAAAATCGATATTGAAATTTTTGTAAATTTCTATTTCTTTGTAGCTCAAGAAAATCAAGGTGAAGAATCACCAAATCCTTCATATTCTACCAAGCTCAAGAATAAAAGAGTTGTCACCCGGGAGCCTTGAAAGCCTTGGAAATATCGGTGAGTGTAGTCGGAGTCTAGGGATTGGCTAGGTGCATTTCCTGAATTCATTGATATTGATTTATTGCATCATCATCATTAATCATGCTATGCACATAAGAAAAACCTTGTTAAAGGTATCATTGGTATGCTTTGGTAAGCTCATTACGTTGACAAGTTAATTATTGAATCATTGCATCGTTATTGATATCATAGAAATATCGAGGAAGGATATATTGATTATGTTATATTGTTATTGTTACTATCATTTTCATCGTTATTGTTATTGATATTTGCCTAAGTATTGAACTCATTGGATGCGAATAGACATGTGATACAATTGGCATGCAATAGAATTCATGAGCTCATTGGTACGGAGTATACTATGGTCCTTGAGCTAAGGCTCTATTTGGAGATGTTGGGGGGATGTGTTAGTGTTGGTCTTATTGGCGATATTGGAGGATATTGACCATTTATTGTTGGCGATGTTGGCTGGGAATTCGCGTACCCACATTACATGTCGATCCAAGGAAAATAAACAAGTATTGTAAGTATTGTTAAAACATGATTTGAGATGCACTTACATTGTTATACATGTTCATGATATTGTTGAAATACATATTGTTATTATTGACTACCTCACTAGGCTAAGTAAGCCTAATGCATCTCATTTCCATGCATTTTCAGGTTAAAAGTTAGTTGGATCGAGGATCGGAACAAGGGCTTTTTGAAGAAGGTCACCAAGTTGCATGTAACGTAAACTTTGTCCTTAAACTCCTAGCAAGGTGGCATAGGGTCTAGACATGCTAGTTTATCCCCATTTTGTGTATATAAGATGCTCACTATGTTGAAAGAGGTTAAATATGAAATAGAACATGTTGTATGTTGATAAAAGTGTTAACAATGGACTAAATGGCCCTAATATGTGAAACCATGGTAAATGGATTCGAAATGATATGAATTTTGGCATGTGCTTAGATTAAGAGGCTAAAACCTTGCCTGTAAAATTTGGTAGTAATTGGATATGGTTTAGGCTCCTAATTTGATTAAAAATCTATACGACCTTGCATATTTGGTCAAGTTTAACGTTGGGGTATCGTTATTTAAAATATTAGAGTAAATTACAAAAATTAGAAATAAATAAGGGTTAATTTCGGTGAAAAATAAAATTTTAGGGACTAACATGAACAAAAATATCATCATATTAAAAATATTGGACTAAATTACAAAAATATAAAAAATAGGGATTAATTTTGGTTAAAAATAAAATTTTAGGGACTAACATGGACTAAAATATCATTATATTAAAAATATTAGACTAAATTACAAAAAATGAATAGGGGTCAATTTCAACTAAAAATTTAATTTTAGGTACTAGACTAAACAAAAATATTATTGGACTAAATTGCCAAAAATATAAATAAATACAGAGCAATTTTCACTAAAAATTAATTTGTAGGGACTAGAATAAACAAAAATATTATTCGACTAAATTACCCAAAATAAAAATATATATGGGTCAATTTCGGCTAACAATAAAGTTTTAGGGACTATAATGAAAAAAAATATCATCATATTAAAAACATTGATCTATATTACAAAAATTTAAAATAAATAGGGGTCAATTTCAGTTAAAAAATTAGGGACAATATGAACAAAAATATACCATTAAATTGAATCAGGGATACTTGTGACTAAATTGAATTAAACTAAAACTTAAAAGTGAATATTAGGACTAAAATGCAATATTTAAAACACAGTAGGACTTAAAGGGTAATTAATCTCTAACCTAAATTATAGGTGACTTATTTCCCTCTAAAATTTTGTCATTTCCCTCTTTTTTTTTTACCAATTATCCATTTCTTTTTTTAATTAAAATGAAAGGTGGGAGGGAATCGGGGAAAATAGTCCCGCATGATTTTTTTAGGTTAGGGACAATTATTTTTTTTTAGCATTTTTGACTTTAGATATTTTTTTATTTAAGTCCTAAGTTTTCAATTTTAGGTTTTAATTTAATTCAATTGAGTCCAAATTTAGATTAATTTAATTGAAATTCCACATTTAGTTTTAGAATTCTTTTAGTTATGTCTGTGATTTATGCTTCTAGGTTTTAATTTAGCTCAATTAGATCCTGAGTTTAATAAGTTAATTCCATTCGGACATTATTATTATTATTATACCATATAAATTTTGATTTAATATAATTATACACAAAATTTTGATTTGGATGTAAACATGTAATTTTACGCATGAAAGTTGAAATTTTAATTTAGTTTAATTGTACACATGCATCTTTGATTTCAAATTCAAATGCATAAATTAGAAAGTTGAATCGAAATTAATCTCGTAAATCAATAACCCTAAACTAAACCATAAGCCGTTAATACTAAACCCAAAACCATAAACCTTAAGGAATCGAAATTAATTTCATAAACCAATAACCATAAGCTAAACCCTAAACCACTGATACTAAACAATAAATCATTGATACTAAACCTTAAACCTTAAGGAATCCAAATTAATCACATGAACCAATAACACCATCTTTACTTTATTAGACTAAATTATAAAAATTAGAAATAAAAATGAGTAAATTTTAGTTAAAAACAAATTTGTAGGGATTAAAATGAATAAAAATATCATCATGTTAAAATTTTAGTTAAAAACAACTTTGCACATTTACCCCTAAACCCCAAACCTCAACCCCTAAAACTTTCAATCACTAATAATTGCTACTTGCAAGACTAATCCCCTAATCCCTAAACTAATCACATAACCCCAAACACTAAACTTGACACATTTATCCCTAAACCCCAAATCTCAACCCCTAAATCTTACAAAGACAAGTAATTTTAATTAAATACATTATAATTATAATTATAATAATTTGAATATTAAATTAAATATTAATTAAAAATATTAAATTTATAATTTATAATTAAATATTAATTTAAAGTTATAATTTAAATAAATTAAATATACACTAATAATTTAATTAAATACATTATAATTAAAATTACAAGAATTTAAATATTAAATTAAATATTAATTTAAGGGTTAGGATCCACTTACATGGTGTAAAACTCATTTAGTTTTACACTAATTTTAGACCGTTGGATGATGGTAATAAATGAGTGTAAAACTAAATGAGTTTTATACCATATAACTGGATCCCATCCCTTAATTTTAATATATTAACTTTATAATTTTTAATTAAATATTAATTTAAAGTTATAATTTAAATAAATTAAATATACACTAATAATTGTAATTAAATGCATTATAATTAAAAATTAATTTAAAAATTAATTAAATACATTATAATTATTAATTAAAATAAAAATAAAATTATTAAAATAATATATTTACCCTAAGTATAAATGCACCCTTAAAAGGGTCTGGCCGAAGCCCTAGCCCCCTAAAAATATTATATATATATGATCCACTTACACATAATGTAAACAATTATAAGTGATCAAAACGTTATTTTTTTAAATTTAAAGAATAAAAATGAAAAATTATAAAATATAAGTGACCATCATTTTGTTTACCCTATAAGAAAAAAAAATCAATGGCATTAGCGCCAAAATCCTAAAATCTTCCCGCCATTTATAATATTAAAATATACAATTATAATCCTAATTTTATTGAAATCAAAGGCATTCAAAAACTTTTCCCGCCATTTATAACATTAAAATATATAATTATACTCTCAAGTTTACTTCATTTTCATCAAAATTATTTATCAATAACTTTAATTTGTGTACAATAATTAAAAATTATGGTATTATAATTACAACTATGAATTTAAAACAATGGAAACGGTTAACCTTCTAATATTTGGATTTTATCAAATCAACAAAAAAGTTTTCAATCTTCCTCAATAAAATTTGGTCAAATTAATCAATAAAATTTGGTAAAGTTAATAAAAAAAGACAAATGAATATCTATACTTAGTAGTGTCAAGTGTGATTTGGTTAAAAGAAAACATAAATATATAGAAAACATAAATATGTTTTTTTTTCTTTCATTTTTTTTAAATTTTAATTGATTATATATGTAGGGACTAGAAGTTTGGAGTAGAATAAAATACAAAAAATGAATAGGGGTTAATTTGGAGTAAAAATTAAATTTTAGGGACTATAATAAATTGGATTAAATTGTCAAAAATATAAATAAATATGGGGCAATTTTGACTAAAAATTAAATTGTATGAACTAGAATAAACAAAAATATTATTAGACTAAATTACCAAAAATATAAATTCTACTAATTCCCTCCAAAATTTTGGGTGGCTTATTCCCCTAATTCCCTCCAAATTTTGGGCGGCTTATTTACCTCCAAAATTTTGTCTTTTCCCTTTTTTACCAATTGTTTTTTTTCAACCAATTGTTTTAGTTTAATTTAATTGAGTCCCAACTTAGATTAATTTAATTGAAATTCTACATTTAGTTTTAGAATTCTTTTAATTATGTCCGTGATTTATGCTTTTAGATTTTAGTTTAGCTCAATTAGATTCTAAGTTTAACGAGTTAATTCAATTCAAACATTATTATTATTATTATAACATATAATAAACTTTGATTAAATATAATTATACATAAAATTTTGATATGGATGCAAAAAATGTAATTGTACACATGATAACATCAACATGAAAGTTAAAACTTTAATTTAGTTAAAACTTAGTAGTTCAACCTTGGCAAATAATTTATATTGAATGAGTTACTAAGCATATTGAATTATTACTAAGCATTGAATTATTTAATAAAATTTCAAACTTAGTAGTGTCCAATGAATATTTAAATCCAATATTTCCTTTTTTTGATATTTTTAATTGATTGTATATGTATATATAACAAAAAGATTATTTAACACTTTAAATTGATTTAAAAAAAATAATAGTTTATAATTATCAACACTTTAAATTCATCAAATCATCAAATCATAGGATTCATCAATTACATATTAGGTAAATCAAGCCAGGTCAATATTAGTTCAGATCAACAATAGGTCGGGTTCAAAACAAGTCAGGTCAATTAATAGGTCAGGTTCAAAACAGGTCGGGTAAAATCAGATCTCGGGTCGATTCAGTCGGGTAATATCGGTTATATGCCAGGTTAGTATCAGGTTCGGGTTCGTTTCAGTCGGGTGCAGGTCGGGTTTCGGGTCCACAGTAACAGGTTCAATTCGGGTTCGGGTCGTTCTTAGTCGGATGCAGGTCGAGTTTGGTTACTACAGTAA
This sequence comes from Hibiscus mutabilis, assembly GCA_019671005.1. Taxonomy (NCBI): domain Eukaryota; kingdom Viridiplantae; phylum Streptophyta; class Magnoliopsida; order Malvales; family Malvaceae; genus Hibiscus; species Hibiscus mutabilis. The sequence continues at coordinate 15,697 of JAGYYJ010002118.1, read as the reverse complement.
TAGGTCAAACTCGGGTTCGGGTCAACAACAGTCGATTACAAGATCGGTCTCGGGTCATCGCATCCTCGGGTCAAACTAGGTTCTGATCTCGAGTAGATTTCAGTCGAGTTTTCAGGTCGAGACAGCTTTTTACATCCCTAATTACCAAAATAAGTCGTGAACATAAACAACGGGGCAAGGGCCCAAGAGCAAGCAAGCTGAGTGGTCGAGACAAACAAGGGCACACAAAACTCAACAAAAAACCTTAAGCAGAGAGGGAAGGACAAGTCGTAAACAGAGGCCACAAAAATAGTTGCTGGACGAGATATCCAAGTTCTTTGAGACAACAAACAAAGCCTTCAAGCAACAACTACGGGATATCAACCCACAACAATCACCAAGAAAAAAAGTAGGCCGTGACAAAAAGAACATCACATGAGCCTCTGGAAAAAAGACACAAGAACAAAACTTACAAAAAAACACCGCCGCAAAACCTACTTTTAAATTTTTCAAAAATTTAGTTGGCGTCGAAAGAGTTCTAACCCACGGCACGAAAGAATATTAGAAAAAACTAAAAGACGTCAAAAGATCCACACATAACTTTAAAAGAACAAGTCGAAAACTTGCTCTGGAAGGCAACAACGAAAAGAGAAAAAAAAGTTTTGAAGATAAAAGTTTGAAAGAAAGAGTAAAAAATTCGAAGAAAAAAATAAAAGAACAACCGACCGTTCAAAGAAAAATAAAAATAAAATTGTTTTAGAGAAAGGACAGAGTTTTGAAATAGAGAGCTTGGTAACCGGGTTTAGAAGATTAACCAAATCAAAGTTTTTTGCAACAAAAACTAGAGAAAAAGCCTTATTGAAATCGGATGACAAGTGACAAACACCTCACGTGCGACAGGTAAACCTCAACACTCTGCACGATTGCGAGGGTTGACATCATCCTATCAAATGTCTACAAAACCCAACCCAGCATCCATTTCCTTTCACCAACTTTGTCCTAGTCATTTTCATTTTCTCTTTTCACTTGTCACTGGCCATTTAATTACTTTCCAAAAGAAAAACTTTGCTCTGGCTGCAACAGCAACCAGCAGCGCTCACAATCTCCATTTTCACCACTCACAACACCGCAGCTCAGTCCCTCCGTTTTTCCCAATGCCTGATTCTCTGTTACATACACATGAGCAATACGAAGGAAGGAGTTGGCATAGTTCTTCTATTTCTTTCACGCAGTTTCTTTTTGTTCTCTTTGCTTATGCTTTTCTGGGTATGTACAAGCAAAAGATTGCCTCACAACACCACACTTGTGTAGTTGAACCTCTCTGTCTCTTTTCTCCCTTCATGGATTTAAAATATTTTTCCAGCTTTAATCTTTCCTTCTATTGTTTGGGTTCCTGCATGTAGATTTTCTTGTTTTATTTTTCCTTGTTATTGTGTATGATTCTGGATCTGATATTGCTGCCTAGGGCTTTTCTATTCATCAAGATCTGCCTTTCTTTAGCTACTATTTTCCTGGGGTTTTGGAAATACGCTTTTTGGCATTCCTCTGTTTAGTCTTAAGTGAAAAAAAAGATGCTTTCATGATTTGATACTTGTTTGGTTTTCTTTGAACATTTCAATAAAAGTCCAAGTTTTTGGTACGAAATCATATTTGGTAGTGAAGAGAAGAGAAGAGAAGAGAAGAGAAGAGAAGAGAAGAGAAGAGAAGATGATGATGAATCGGGGAATTGAAGTTCTCTCTCCAACCTCTTATTTACAGGCTTCGCATTGGTTGTTTGAAGAGAGCAAAGGTACAAAATGGAGTCCCGAAGAGAACAAGTGTTTCGAAAATGCTCTGGCTTTATATGATAAGGACACCCCTGACCGATGGTTTAAGGTTGCTGCTATGGTTCCTGGAAAAACAGTTGGAGATGTCATCCAACAGTACAGAGAATTGGTGGAGGATGTAAGTGATATAGAGGCTGGGTTGATACCAATTCCTGGCTATACCACTGATTCTTTTACATTGGATTGGGTTAATGATAGTGAGGGCTTTGATGGATTTAGGCACTATTACCCTCCTGATGGAAAAAGAGGGCCTCCCACTCGACCTTCTGAGCATGAAAGGAAGAAAGGGGTGCCATGGACTGAAGAAGAACACAGGTAATTTGCTTGGTCTTTTTTTTATCATCTTTCACAATTTTGTATTCATTTAATGTGATACTGCTAGAGTTAAACCTGTAATATGCTTGCCTGTTAAAGATTGATCATCCGGAATTGAAGACCATTGTGCATTTAATTTACTGGGGATGTAAAACGATGGTTTGTTTTAATTTTTAGAGATAAACAATCTGAAGAAAGTAGGAGGAATGAGCCGTCCTGATTGATCCATTCCCTGCATTTATTATGAATGTTGACAACGTGGTTGGTAGACATTAATGGACATGTTTGGTTTGTGAATGCCTTCTTCTTGCCTGTGCAAATTCACTACTTTGAATTGTTTAGCATCCTTTAGCAGTTCAGCTCATGATGTTTATATGATTATTAATGACAGACGATTTCTAATGGGTCTTAAAAAGTATGGTAAAGGGGATTGGAGAAATATTTCACGCAATTTCGTGATGACCAGAACCCCAACTCAGGTAGCAAGCCATGCTCAAAAATACTTCATCAGGCAGCTGACAGGCGGGAAGGATAAGAAAAGGGCTAGTATCCATGATATCACCACAGTTAACTTCCCTGATACGCCCTCTTCTTCTCTAGATAACGGCAAGCCTTTGTCTTCAAACTGTTCTTCTGCAGTCATACAGTCACAGCAGCAATCAAATGCGTCCGGGGTAACAACTAAAGAGCTCTTTGATTTAGAGTGGAAGCAACATAATGAAGGAGCTGCAGCTATGGTTTTCAACCAGACGAGTAGTGGCAATGTCTTACCTTCTCCTTTGTGTGGGATTTCTTCATATGTAACCAAGCTGGAGGAACCATATTTTCTAAGAGGAACTGTTCCCAGATCTCTGTTTGGATCTTATAATAATACTCCTTTCCAGATGCATTCGATGCAACACCAGTAAATACAACGAGGAAGTGGGAAGAGTTATCTGAAGGTATTATTATAAATTAATGAGATGAAGATCCAGCCTAACAGTGATTTCAGCTAGCTTTGATCATGCCATATCTGTATATCTTGAAGATGCAAATGAGTCCGTAGCTATCACTCTCAAGAATGGTCTGGTAGGTGGTTTTTGTGATTTATCATTCAAATACTGGACCACTTAACCAAAAAAACTTTGGGGCTTTTTACAGACTCTAGTCGTGTTGTCTGCATTATCTGTCTGTAGTCGCTAGTTATTTTTAGATTTGTTTCAATTGTGCTATAGATGAGGGCCAGTGTCTCTGCAAAATGACAGACTGTACAACAAAGGCCTAAAATTTGATAACGGTCTCCAATAATTCATGTTTCCTTGCTTCAACTGTGAATCTGTGATTTTTTTTTCTTCCATTCACATCACATCATGGACAAAGTGAAGAAATCAAAGGCTCTTCTTTTAGCCATAAGTCTTTTTCTTCTTCATATGCATGGATTTTAAGGATATGGTTAATGGCTCTGCTTAATGCTGTTGTCCTTTTCACAAATTGACGTTTATGTTAATGACAAACTCCTTATTGCCAAAAGAAAGAAAGAAAGAAAGTAAATGATAGTTTAGTTAGATGACTGATCTTGATGATAGAATTTTGATTGAAAGTCACTAATTCAAGCATCTCATTCTTCATTCTACCCTTTTCATTTATGTTCCTTTTTCTTCATGTGATGAGATGAAGACGATTTATTCTCTAATAGGTTCCTTAGATTGGTCAAGGTCATTCTTCAAACCCCCATTTTAAGGTCTTAGCTCGGCCTTGCAGATGGAAGAAATCTAAATATCATTTATGTGATCAATTTAAACTCTGTCCCGGTAATTGGAGCATCTTTCTTCTTCTCTGAGGGATTGGAATTTTGATAGATAAGGAAGAGCATATGCGACCAACTTCGTACTTGTTTGTATGGACCTCAAAACTAGATTTTAGAGTCCGGTAAAAGCACTTAAAATTTGTGAGAATTCTCTCCCTCGTTAGGGCAGTGCAGTGGGCAATCCTGATGTGACCTGTAACCAATGTTATACGCTTACTGTTGAGATAAAATAATCTCTAAGATACTGAAATTGTAAAAAGAAATATAAATTTCCCATTTCTTGATGAAAATGACAGAACTTGTGATAATGCTCCAAGTAGGGTAGAAATATGAACAGCAAAGCAGGAGTTCCATTCATCTGCAACCCGGTTTCCTGCATATATAATTGTTTAGTTACAGTTGAGGTAAAAACAAAAAGGCAAAAAAGATTGAAGGTTTTATTTATATAGTAGTAATGTTTGCAAGCTGTTGTTGGCATGATGTGGCTCCATCCCTTTTGTTGTTTAGTTGTTGTCACTGAATGGTTGTAACCCTAAACCCTACTACCACTACTACTAAACACACAATTTAAGGCGATATATAAAGTACACTACACCTTATTTCCCCCCTTCCCATTAATGGCCGAACTGTCCACTTTGTTTTTTCGGAAGTTGCCTATGATATTGAAAAGCACTCTGGTTCAACGTTCCTTATTCTGACTCTTGATTTCCTCCAAGAGGATTCAAATAGCAGATGCAATGCTTAATGATGGTCATTTGCACTTTTGCTCTCAACATGCATCATTGATATGTGATGCCATGCACCGACTCCAATAGCTTGCCTTATATCCATAACAACAATTTAATCATTCCTCTGAATGCTCTGAATTGAACGCCCGCCAAATATTATTGGAATTCGGAAGTGAGGTTGCATCAGCTATTACAATTTGGTCGTTGAGAAAATTCAATATCTCACTCGAAGGAAGGATGCATCATGCATGGTGTCACGGACATGCCCCTTTTACTCGGTTGGCAAGCCGTGCGGCACTTGAAATGGGTGTTACCCAGACAAGTCAGCCTTTCTCATGCCCCCTTGTCCAAGGAGTTATCTCGTTCTAGCCTTCTCAGGGTCACAATGCGCTAAGGCTTTAGAGTTTCGAATCCCGCAGGGCTTAGCGATAGTTGCACTCCAACCTCGTACTTCAGCCACAAGCGCGATATGGGGCCCTATGGCCCCAAACCGTCCCTAGGTATTTCTCCTAAGAAGACAGTGCGCCAACCACTAGGCCCCACTGCCTGCACACCTAGGCCCCACATGGGCCTAGGAGTAGGTCGCTTACACCAAGGAAGCTCGGTCGCTAGCCTAGGCGAGGGGGATGGTGGAGACCCGACACCAGACCACTTCCCCTAAAGAGCTAAATAAACTTACCACGAATGCCGTGAGTAGACGTTGCTTCGTCCCAAATGAGGACACTTTCTGGATAGGGCCTCCATCATCTTCCCAAAGCATCTTAACTTGCATCCTTGACTTGGTAGCTCCTTAGGGATTGCTCATATTATCGCTCGGTCCACCATTGCTCGGTCATGAACGAGCTTGTCAAGGTAGGGTCGCAATACAATAAGGGATGGCCTTGACACTCTCCCCCACTTCCTCTATCGATGACCTCATCGATGTAGCCCCAGAAGGGATGGTTCTGACATTCTCCCCCACTTCTTCTATCGATGCCCTCATCGATGTAGTCCAAGAAGGGATGGTTCTCATTGATGTTGACACTAGTTCTTCATCACTTGTTGAGTCGATATGGACATCTGTGGCAGCACATCTTCGATTCGTGCTCGATTTGATATGTTTTTCTTGTCCCGCCATTTGATCATTCAAGCAACTAATTCAAGCCTCGATCCTGGGTTTTTTCTATCTCCTTTTTCACTATGTTGCACATCCGTAACCGTCTAGACTGACTACGGACTCATTATGACCCAGTTCCACTTCTATGATGTTGAGTTTTAGATTCATGCTCGCCCACTTTTACTCCGATTGTGGCTCGAGCAAAAGACAAGTAACAAACCATTGATCCACTCGAACAAGTGCCTTGTAGTTTCTTTGTGCTCCACGATCTGCCCATTAACCTACACAAATACAAAAGTAACATACCTGGCCATGAGCAAATGTGTTATGACTCGTCACTCAATGGCTTGCTCCTCGGCATTAAGCATTTTCGCCAACTTTGCCTCATCTCGTATCGAGACCTCCGAAGTACTAAATGTGTCACCATACATATATCATCAATATTAACCCAAGTTTGCCAGTACATGCTCGCGTTGCACTTGGTTGCTTAATAATGCAAAGATGATCTCTAGTTGCCAACACTGTATAGAATTGTACTTGCCTTTTGTTCTCCTCAATATATCCTGTATTATAAGATATACAAACAATTTTATTAATGAAAACATATTCACACAAGTCTCGTATGATACCTGGTTGGCACACATTGCCTTATGCTACCACCAATCATGGTATGCCTTTGTATGTATACCTCATGTGTTTTGACTATTTGAGAACGCAGTCTCTACGACAAGCTAATATCATCCACTCGTGAGGTTTTCTTCTTACTCAACTATACCTGCACTATTTGCCAAGTGAATGCACACCAATATTTTCTTGAACACCTTGCCCTTGTTCCAGTAGCAAATAGATGGTCATATGCCCTCACTAGAACTTCTCAATGGTCTCCCATGGCACTTGTAATAGCCAATCAAGTTGCCCCCTTATTTCGTTTCTCCTTCACTCCCTTTGTAACAGAGAGAACTGTTGATTAAGCACAAAAGTACACATTTGATCTCTTGGCACACATGGCCTATACTCTATGGGTAAGTTAGTTTCCCCCATCTACTGATGTCTTCCCCATTATCCACTTATTAAAAAAGTTCATCTTGTTATCACGCCAACAAAGGAACCTGTATCAGTACCCCACAAACATCATATCAACATTAGTATCGTGTTGTGGACTTCAAAATGTTGTCTCACTTGTGCCCTCTACGCGTGACTTAGGTTTTTGCAGGATACCAAACTCTTCCCCATATGCCCACGACATCTAGTTAGTAAAGTATTCTCATGTAGGATCAAGACCTCTTTATTCTCTTACATAATCTCGAATAGAACCTGTATTCGCTAAATCCCTTAGCTTCTTCTGAGCATTATATTCTACATTTTTAGGAAAGAAGGAGCTCATTAACTCTTCCTTTAGCTCTTCACATATCTTGATAGAACAAACACCATTAATAAACTTGGACCGCCACCACAACTTGGCGTCCCCTATTAGATACACCGAGGCCACCGAGACATTGTCTTTATCTGTTTTAGTATACGTATACCGAAAATAATACTCGACGTCGAACAAGAAATTTTCAAGCTCCTTAGCATCTCTGTTCCCTTCATACCGCTGAGGTTCCGAAACCCTAGTCCTCAGACCCTTATCTGTTGTCATCGAATTGCCCATAACTATCTGTATCAAGTTAACCTGAGTCTTGATCTCATCTAGTTCAAACTTCATATGACTTAATGCTTCTTTGCCTTCATTACCAAAATCTTTGATAGCTTGGGTCAACTCTTGCTGTGTTTCCTCTATTACTCAAAGCCGATCATTTGATGCCATAGCTCTCATGACAACCACTGCGGCCTTAAGTTCCTTAAAATGACTAGGGTCTATCGACCTACCACCCTGTGTCGACGTTCCAACACCTGGGTGTGTTCTCTCTCTGGGGGCAATACTCGTTCCACGTTTTCGCATTTGTCACCATTTCTGTCGACACACACAGAATCATTATGCTTGCACAAACATCGTCTTTTACCAACGGGTGTGATATTTGTACCATGTCCTTCTTTGTTACATGAACCTGTCATTTATCTCTGTTGTATATGACCAGGGCTTTTGACACCTGCCAAACCTTCAAACCGTATTGGTTCTTTAATCGATTGCCCAACATCCCTCAAGGAATTAATAGGAATACCTGCCTTCATAACACACACAAAGAGAAAACTGACCACGACATTGGTTAGTTCAATTACATAACAATAAAATGAAATGTACCTTACAAGTTCCATGGGACTTTCCAGTACGTCCCACACTGCAATTCACGCTCCGTATTGCCAAACTCTGGGAGGTGCTTTATAAATTCCTTGACCACCACATTTCTGTTTTGGGTAACACTGACATATCCGTGGTAACCAGGTTTTGCTTTCGGTCTCTCGGTCCATACATCAGTTTTGACCTAAGCCATGGCTTTATTAGCTCGCCCCACCAAATAGCTTGTCGGTAGTAGCCCATATCACCACTTCCCAAATTGGGGGTTTTGTAACACTTGGGTGAAATCTAAATTGTACTTGAACCATCACCACATACCCCTCGAGCTTGTTTGTCCCACGCTCACTCTTTGGCTCTGCTTGTGAAGGAACTCCTAAGGAGAGCTTTTCTCAGATACACCCACATTACCAAGTTGTACCACCCTTGTGTTTCTCACCCAAACGGGTAGCTTTACAAATAGCATTCTGCCTTACCATAGCCAGCATCCCCATCAAAGGAAGATTTTCGTGCCAAAATGAGTTTTTTTTCCTATCCAAGATAAAACGGTATTGACTCGCACAACCTTTGTCATCCCATATTTGCAATATATTGCCAAAGAATCTGGTCCAAACTACCACATCGCAACACATTTCTTTTTACCTTAAAACCCAATATGTCTTAAGAAAATTACCATTTACGGACAAATTATTAGCTATGCGAAGCATTCCCCTTAGGCTCCTTGATTTTATTTGACAATGTAACATATTTTTCCCTCGAGAACCCATGGTGTGTCTACCGCTAAAAGAGTCTACATCAATAGAAGGGAGCATACCAATAATTCGGCACTCCCTTTTACTCTATTATGTTTCGAGAGGGGTCACTCCATCCAGCATACAACGATCGCCGTGATCCTTTGACCACTTCATTAAATAGTTCGAGGTCCTAAGAGTCTTGTCCTGCACCTTTAGACGATCACACTGTACCAAAGTACTCCCACAACAAACGAGTTTTATCATAATCTTTTGATTTTATCAATGAGCGAATCTACAACCTCGAGGAACACGACTCTGCCGTATTGATTCCCCAAACATAAAGCAACTATAGAACTGTCTCAAGTTGTCTCTAACTCTTTCCTTTAGGGTTAGTCTGCGAACCCATGACTATCCATTGTATCAATATATATCCATCTATACACACTTCTCTTTTCACATGGAAAAAGATAGTTAAGCAACAACCAAGCACCACAGGGCCAAGATAAACAATATTGCCATTAACTTCCATCAATCAAGAGATTATCACATTACCCTGGAAACGACAAGCATCAATATGTTAGATTAACAAAAATAAGCACATTTTATGCTTCGGGCTGCACACGCCCTTGTGCTAACAAGACAAAACAAACATCAATAAGCAAAGGTTACTGACACAAGGCAATGTATCAAAATAAGCATCACTATTACCGATAGCCACCATAGGGAATGACTCTCCTCTCAAGTGGTGCGTAAGCATCCCCATATTGCTAGAATTCGTGCCACCATGCTACGAGGAATACACACTTTATCATGTCCCATAGACAACCATCAACGAGCCTTTAAAGCAACAAAAAATATTGCTTGTGTCCCAAATCATGGACAGTCACTATTGTGCAAAGATCAATCTCGTCCACCAAAAGTTCCTGCGCTTCTTTGCGCCTCAACTCGATCACCGTTTCGATCAGCCAACAACAATGCTACACCTGTAACGAACAAATGAGCACCACTGTGATCTAATTCACACGCGCCACTGCACTAATGTAACATATCGGCACTACCTAGCCAAAACCCACCATTAGACACCCTGCCTACTCCACTCGCGGAAGTGCTTGGCATAGGTTCCAGCCACCCTACCTACCCTCACAGGGCGCTTGGCGTGAACTAGGCCACCCTGCCTACTCCACTAATGGATGCGCTTGGCGTGACATTACACCATCCTACCTATTCCTTAAAGAGAAGCGTTTGGCGTAGGATTCGACCACCCTGCCTACTCCCCACATGGGAGCGTTTGGCGTAGTCCCCCCACCCTGCCTACTCCAGTCCAAAGAGCGCTTGGTTTACTGTTATTCGACCCTGCCTACTACATTTACCGGAGCGCTTGGCGTAGAATCCACAATCCAGCACCTCTGTGTACAGAAAAAGTCTCTTTTTTTTTGCCTGTCATGATGGTCCACCCTGACTACTCCACCTGTGGGAGCGCTTGGTGTGAGACCAACTGATCCACAAATAGTCAAACTCTTATTTTGCTACACATCCATGTGGCGTCAACACGCACCACAACCACTGAATAAAGCTTCACAGCGTTCATGTTGGCACATGAGCACTATGGCGTTTGGTTAACAAATACGCACCACTGTATCAAAAGTCATAACCAAACACCACCGTCACATGACTACATTGTCCCATCGTTTCCTTGCTCTGATACCACGTGTCACGGACATGCCCCTTTTACTCGGTTGGCAAGCCGTGCGGCACTTGAAATGGGTGTTACCCAGACAAGTCAGCCTTTCTCATGCCCCCTTGTCCAAGGAGTTATCTCGGTCTAGCCTTCTCAGGGTCACAATGTGCTAAGGCTTTAGAGTTTTGAATCCCACATGGCCTAGCGATAGCTGCATTCCAACCTCGTACTTCAGCCACGAGCGAGATATGGGGCCCTATGGCCCCAAACCGTCCCTAGGTATTTCTCCCAAGGAGACAGTGCGCCAACCACTAGTCCCCACTGCCCGCACACCTAGGCCTACATGGGCCTAGGAGTAGGTCGCTTACACCAAGGAAGCTCGGTCGCTAGCCTAGGCGAGGGGATGGTGGAGACCCTACACCAGGCCACTTCCCCCTAAAGAGCTAAATAAACTTACCAGGAATGTCGTGAGCAGACGTTGCTTCGTCCCAAATGAGGACACTTTCTGGATAGGGCCTCCATCGTCTTCCCGAAGCATCTTCTTAACTTGCATCCTTGACTTGGTAGCTCCTTAGGGATTGCTCATATCATCGCTTGGTCCACCATTGCTCGGTCATGAACGGACTTGTCAAGGCAGGGTCGCAATACAATAAGGGATGGCCTTGACACATGGCATGTAGATGTAGGAGATATTACTCTACGCACAGGGTGATTGGGAAAATCATTATCTCGCCAGAAACTCAGTCCATATTAATTACTCGTACATAAGAGTCGAGCATTCCAATCAATAGTTTATTTAGGATAGAAAGTGGTAATTTTTTCCTTTATTAATAGTGGATCAATTCATTCAGAACGAGAACACAAGTGACATATAAAATGAACCACCACAACAAAGGCACCATCCTTGCCTTGATCCTTTATTTACAATTTCCATCCAGAAAAAAAAAAGCATCACAGGAGAAGAAAAGGGAACACATCATCATATATAGACCAATAGTTCACTTATCAAGTACTGTTTCCACGAGGACCACGACCAATCACTTATTTGCACTTGAAAGGAATGGCCCTTATCACTGTTTGGTGGTATAAAGCTGCCAGGGCTGCTCCAACGAAAGGTCCTGCCCAAAATATCCACTGCAACCACAGAGGATTTAGCGTTAGAGAATCTTTACAAATTACAATCAACCTTGCTTTCATAGCACAAATACAACAATCTGGTTGTTGAACCGGTTAAACTACAAGAAAAGATGGCAACTCGGGAATACTTACATGGTCATCCCATGGTTGGTCCTTGTTGTATATAAAAGCTGTGCCAAGGCTTCTAGCAGGATTAATGCCTGTTCCCGTAATGGGAATTGTTGCCAGGTGTACCAGGAACACTGCGAACCCGATAGGCAACGGTGCCAAACTCTAGTATTCACCCAAATATTAGAAACAATAATTTTGAAATGGCAAGGAAAGCTAAGAAACTGAAATTGTGCTTACAGGAATGTGGGAATCTCGTGCATGACGCTTAGCATCAGTTGCAGAGAAGACAGTATAAACAAGAACAAAGGTACCAACAATCTCAGCTCCAAGTCCACTAGTGGTGCTCTAGCCAGGGCTAATGGTGTTTGCACCACCGCCTAGCCTTTCATATTGGGTCTTTTGGAAGCTCTTGACGACAGCAGCGCCACATACAGCTCCAAGACATTGCATTATCATGTTAAAGACTGCTCTAGTCAGCGACAACTTCTCTGCTAACAGCAGCCCCAAAGTCGCTGCTGGGTTAACTTGACCCCCTGAACCATTATCCCCAAATATAAAAGAGATATATATTTCAAAGATTAATGTAATTAGATTTAGTAATGTGTGTTATTGTACATGAAATGCCAGCAGTGCAGTAGACGAGCAAAGATCGTGCCACCAAAAGCCCAAGCAATGCCCTGTATTCCTACAGTCGAACACTTGGTTGAAGATTTGACAACACCCATTACAGTTAATACTGTGATGTAAAGAAACTAGAAAGTGGCCACGAATTCTGCTATGTAAGCCCTGTAAAAGTACCATGAGGATAACTCGTCAGGCTCAAAAAGTGGAGCCGCAGGTGGTTCCTTGTAGTCCTTGTCATCTTGGGTTCGAGCGACAGTTCCTATAGGCTGCTTCTCCCTGGACTTGTTTGCTCCCAACCTCACATCTTCATTTTGTCCTTCTATTTTTCTTGCGATGAATCAATGAACTCAGGAATCATGGGCATATATAGCTTTGGAAGTAGGGGGAGGATGAAGTATTTGTAGGGTGTAGCGTGACTTGGGGACAAAGATTGAGAGACCGTAAGCTCAAGTCTTTTGTGTTTTGGCATTGGTGAACTGATCAGTGGGGACATGACATGTGACCGACCACTCCCTCATCCACGCACCTTAAAAATATCGCATCTTTGCTGGATATAGCATATTGGTTTTGAATGTCCTTGTCTTTCTTGCGCCCAAATTTGAATAAAAATCCTCTACAACTAACTATGCTCTTTTCTGTCCCACACTAAAAAACACTAAAAAATTAAATTGTAAACCATAACTCTAAATTACACATCTAAACTCTAAACTCTACACCCTAAAAAATACATTATACCTCTAATTCTCTAAACCTTAACCATAAACCCTAATTTTAAACCCTAAACCCACTTTTTTTAGGAAAGCATAGTTAGGGGCAAACGATTTTCATCCCAAAATTTTCACTCCACTTAAATGACCTTGCATTTATTCATGAAAGGGGTTGTGCCTCCAAATTTTTTGGTGTAATGATATTTTATGTCTTTTAATTTAGATATTAATTAAATAAGACCTTTAACCCTTTCAATTTTTAAATTTAGTGTCTTTCAATGTTTGGTCCCAACTCCGTTCTTGCTTTTAGGAGTGTTAAAAGTGTGTCATGCTTGATTCATAAAAGTAGGTTGAATGAAATTTTATTTTATAAAATTACTATGCTTTATAGCTCAACAAAATTAGCCAAAGATCCTTAATTTCTAAATCTAAGTAGCAGGCATTGAGATGGTAGAGACTATTCCCAAAACAAATTGCTTATTGCCCACTACTTGATCGACCGAGCATTCATCTGAAAGTAAAATTTTTGAGGAGTTAATCCGAGGGCATTCAGATTAAAGTGGAATTATGCTTAGAGCCATTAAACACCCCTAGCAGGTTTTGGATAATTGTAGATGCCATTAATATGGCTTCCTTTTACTATATACTTTGAATAACAACTATCCATTCGTCAATGATGGATTGTAGCACATTGTATTTACATGCTGCCTTAACTATTATTATTATGTTAACACCGTCACATCAGAATTTCCATTCGTGCGATCAATGTGGCCAAACACATCTAATCTGATAACCCTCAATTATCCACACAAAAATAATTCAGAATGGAGATTTTCAAAGGCAATAATTAAAGGCTTTTATTTTGGGTTGATGCAAATAAATTTTGTTCATCTGCTCGCTTTTCCCATGGTAAAAGGGCATCTCAGTGCAATCTGTATTTTCTACCCACGTATGGTCTACATGGTTTGTCAAGAATAGCTTGCTGGACATTTGGCGATAATGGAAGCCTCAATTTGGTTTTCGGAGATACTATAGCTTTCTGCATTTTGATTGCTAGCTAGGGTGGTTGTTAGATGTAAGACAATACCAGAAGAGAAAGAATCTCATGTTTTACAATGTCTTTCAAGCAATCAAATTCGGTTTTACAATATATGGGAACATTAATAATAAAAAACGTACACCTTGGTGAAGAAAAGAATTGCTTGCTACCCTTGAATGAATCATCACTTATTCAAGCAACATGGTGTGAGAAATTGCTCATCAAAATTAAAGGAGGGTTTTTGTTTTTGATTTGGTAGCTAGCCCTCGTGGGGCGAATGGTTTCAGATTGAGCTTCAAGGGTCGTAAATGTTATCGCAAATGTTACAGTGCTCTGCAATCAATCTCGCCATCACACTTCCCTCCTCTATCTTCAATTCTCTGCTTCTCTTGTTCCACAAGTGAACTACATAGCTCTCACCGCTTATATCAAAGCAATCGTGTCATCTGTCCACTTTGAATCGCCTCCGTTTTCGCTTCTTAAAAAAAGCTTGGCTATCTTAATCCAATCCACTGGATAAAAGGCCTTTGGTGGGAAAACGTAATGTTACAAAGATTCGGGTTGTCTCTTATTCTCTCCATCACCCCGAAACCAAGTACGGTCCATTGTGCCCCCACCTATTCCCGTTAAAAGTGGTGGCATATTCCAAAAAGAATTACAAAAGAAACAGATGGTGGATGTCAAAGATCATAACCGCTCCATTTAATCTGGCCCATTTCTTGGTTACTTGGTTGATACTTTGTGCGCCAATGGCATTCCTCAACCCTGATAAATCTTTCAGGAATATGAAATCTGTGTCCAAGTAGACTCCTCCATACTTGTACAAAACCGCAAGCCTGATGAGATTAGATAGATGGTTGAATAAAGGAACTGAACCAGGGTCCATGTTCCTACTCTTCAACTCATCAAGCCACGCTTCAGCTGGAGTATTCTTGACTAGAAAGGGCACGTCGGGTGTGACTGCAAGGACGTTAAATCCACGATCAAGAAGTGGTTTCAAGACCCTGAACCCTTTTGGAGTGTCCAAGGAGCTCGACAAAATCAGCAGGCATTCATCTGGCGAGGTGCTGAACAGACTATCTATGGCCAAGAACTCTCTAGGTTCGAAGGACTGCGCTGTCGAAAGCCACACCATGAAGAACTGAGCTGAACTCTCCAGGCATTCTCTTTAGGGTTTAGGGTGGCATGGATCCCGAGGTAAAGGGGTGGCACGGATCCCGAGGTGAGGTGTGGCACGGATCCCGAGGTAAGTGTTTAGTGTTTAGCACGCTTCCCGAGGTGGGGTAAAAAAAGGGCTGTTTTCGCGGCGCGTTTTGGGCCAAAATTAATAAAGAGTATCGACCGCGAAGCGGTCGCCCCGGCCCCCGCGGGGGCCGGAAAATGTCGAGGGACTCCCATCGGGAGTCCCGAGAATTTTTGGGATTTTTCGTGAAAATATCCTATATCAACGGTGGAGTTTAGGTGAAAATTTTGAATTTTTGTGGTTTAGGGTTATTTTGAAAAGTTTTAGGGTTTTGGGGTTTTTTTTTGAAACTTTTAAATTCTTGGAGGGAATTTTGAAAATATAGAATCTTTTTGAAGTTTGTGAGAATTTTTTTGATTTCAGCGAATGTGTTTTTGAAGTTTTCGGGTTTAGGGTTTGATCCTTAGTTAGTGCTTTGGGGAGTTTCAAAGGTTTAGTTTCAAAGTTTTTAGTTTTTTAGA